>PVJX010005266.1:0-86838 GCA_004027295.1 Dolichotis patagonum | reverse complement strand
TCATCCAAGATATATGATATTGTATCCTACCAAGCTGTGTATAGTTTATGGTACAGGTGAGAGGTCAAGTGGTACAGTGGGAAATGTCTTAACAATTAGATTTCCAGGGGATAAAAAAAAGGTACTAACTTTGAAATATTTGCCAATTATGGTGTAAATACCCAGGCATGCCCATCTGCAAGCACTCAATATGAATACGTTGAGTATGATTCTGTCCAGAGATTTTTAAAATTACAATACAGTATCCCATACTGTTTGACCTATAGGAAAGAATTTATCCTTCTTTATTTTGTAGCTGGCACCCTCCCTCAATGGAAATAGACACATATTCATGAAGATTTACACATCTGTCTAGTAAGAGCCAGCCTGTGGACCACACCAAGAAGGCACATCTGGAGCATGCTGACCAGACCACAGGAATCTTCCCACTGGAGGCCCCTGCAGTTTGTTCCCTGGTCCCTTGATCACCTCCTATGAAATACCTACCACCCTCTGTTTTAACTATTGTTTGTTTTCCTCCTCAACAGGCTCTTCTGGTTTGCTCCTAATTTCAGGATAGGTATTGGGACATATTCAACCTTGGGACACTGGGGTTAGGTGGATAGCTGTTATTAATATATTAAGTAGGCAGGCTAATGAGAAAGAGGAAACAGTCCAGGCATTTCATCTACCCACACAATGCTGCTAAGCTCATCCTCACTAACATTAATATGTCTTCTTCCATAAAACCTATAAAAAATGCAAACTTTATAACTCTATTACCCTCTCCATAGCATCCTGAAGAATAGTCCCTCTTAAAAAAACCCCTAACCTGTTTTCTAATGTGCTATAACTAGGTTCAAAATGGTAAGATTTCTGCACAACCATAGAAACATCCCCCTCTGTGAAATAATGAGATGGTAATAAAACAAAAGTAATAATGAAATGGTAATAAAATAATGAACTTGACATTGAGGTAAACAAAAGGTGGCAGGTTCACAGATGTAAATTTTTTTCAAAAAATACTATTTGGCAGGGGGAGAGTTCACTGTCTGCAGACTTCATGGGAGAGTTAAGGTAACGATACACAACTCTAATATCAAGACTTGGAGTTTGTGTATTACAGACCACTGATTCTCACTTATTCAGCTTCCATTGTGGCTGATCACAGTAGTATTCAACACAGTAGCTTATGGAGTCAGCCAGAATGAAAAATAAGTAGGGCCTGGAGAAACTCAGAATCTGCAAAGAACTAAACTGCCTGGCTCAGGCATCATAGTTTAGGTTTCTCAGACTGAAGAGTTATGGGCAAGAACATACACATTATCAATGATTTGACTGAATATTATGGTTTAGATTTAAAATGTCCTTCCAAAAGCTTACTTTTGAAAAGTAACTGGATCATGGGAGCATTATACTCATCTGTGGATTAACTGATTGATGAGTTTATAGCTGAATGTGCTGTTGTAAGGTGGGGTCTGTTGAGAGGTGGGTCACTGGTGGTGTGACAAGAGCATATGAATGTCCCTTCCTTCTCTCTTTGCTGCCTGAACAGCTTTCCTTTACCATGTTGTTTCTACCTTGGAGCTAGCTGACCATGGACTGAACACACTGCAGCCATAAGCCAAAATAAATCTCCCCTCCTTTCAACTGTCAATATTGAATACTATGTCCTAGCAAATGAAAAGTTACTAATACAGTTAAGAAAGATCAAATTAGTTTTGATCATGTTACATACCCCATTTTTAGCCAAATTACAATTATTTCTAAACTCATAACCAATTCATACCTAGATGAAAAATATCTAGCATCAGACCCAGCAAAACTACTTCCACCTGGCTAGGGATACAAGGCGAGGCCTCTGAAATGTTTACAGGGTGGGAGTGCTGTGACATCACTGCAGATAAACTGGAAAGCTGTGTTTATTCAGCCTGAATGGTGAGGAATCTTTGTACAATCTGAGTTAACTTCCAGCTTTAGCCAGGAAGATCTGCATATGTGGCCCTCCACGACTGCCAGTGAGTACCCTCATTCCCAGGGTCCAGGATTATTGCTACTGAGAATGTGGGAAACATGAAAAGGTAGTAACTGGCCTTCATGGTTTAGACAAAGGTCTGTGACTTGCTTGCTTTTTTACTTAACAAAGAATAATGGTAATAGGCCTCAATTAATTAAAAGATTTCAAATAAGAAATCAAAGTAAGGGCCATGTACGAGCTATCTGTACTCTCCTTGATAATTCTAACTTTAAATTATTACAAAATAAAACATTTAAAAACAAAAAATAACAAGTGATTTCAGTTCATGAAGATTCTGTGTCAGGTTGAAGGTATGGCTTAACTCATGAGGTGATTGCTTTGAACTTGACTTCTTATTTCAAACTCACCATTGTCATTATCTATACTTATGAAAAAAGATACACAAGGCAAGCATGATGCCACATACCTGTAATCCCAGTACTTTGGGAGTCTGAGGCAGGAGGATCACAAATTCAAGCCCTTTCTGGGCAGCTAGCAACTTAGTCCATTTTCAAAATAAAAAATAAAAAGGGTTGAGGATGTGGTTCAGTGTGAAGGCCCAAGGTTCAGTTCATAATACTGTGCCCCAACCAAATGTATAAACACAGGAAAAAAATAGGAATGGATGATGTCAAAGTTTGCCTTTAGTAGGATTCCACATGACGGTATGAGTGAGTTTTTCCACACCCAGCACCACGCTGACTCAGTTCAGCTGGGTGTTACAAGATGACCATTAGTTAACTCACCACAGGTGATATAATAAACACATCAATCTTATTGTTGGTATTTATGGTTTATTTTTCTAATAATTAAATTACTATTACTATTATTATTATTATTATTAATGTTACTACATCTATTACAACAATGTTAGGGTCTCCAGAAACAAATTCTGAGATGCAATTTATAGTACAAGATGTTTATTAGGGAATAAACATCTGCAACAGGACAGGGAGGAAACAAAACTAAACAGAAGGAGAAACTGAACTCTGAGCAGGCTTCTAAAAGCTAGAGTAACCCAGCAAGAAGCACAGGGATGAATATAGTCCATTAAGGAAGTTCCTCCTCTTCAGGAAAAATGGCCTGACCTTTAAATATCTGCCTCACTCACCCACTGGATGTGGGATGCTCTGAAAGAACATGATGGTGCAGATCTCACCCTGAAGGAGCTCAGAGCCATCACAGTTCCTGTAGCTGGGCTACAAGTCCTGCTTTGAAAAATGATTGGGGCAGTGCAACTCTATTTGCCAAAACTAATGACAGCTCCTGATATATGAACAGGCTTGACAATTTATGATACTTTCAAACCTCAGTACACTTGCTCCTTAAAATCTAGACCTGATTATATTGTGCTGTAGTAGATTGTACTGTTGTTCAAAACATTTGCTGCCCTTCCCCATGGAAGAGTTACTTCCTGCCTCCATTGACAGCAGACTTGGTCATGTGACTTAGTTTGACCATTGTAACATGTACCACTTCTGGGCAGAAGCTTTGAGAGCCATTATATGTGTAGTCACCTTCTCTTTTTTCCCCTGTTCCAAGAGTGCATACAGGGGTTGTCTATTGCCATAGATTCCTAAGTGAAGGTACATGGAGCAGAGGCTTGAGCACCTCATGGTGGACATATGTGTGTATTATTTTAAGCTTCTGAGATGTTTGAGGATATTTGTTACCTCTGCATAACAGCCTAGGCTTACTGAACTACCTTCCATTACCCACAAGGTATAAAGCCCATGCTGTTTAGCCAGCCTTTCCATGATTTGGCCCCTGTCCATCTCTCCAGTCTTATCTCTCACCATGCCTCAGCTCTATGCTTTGCTCCAGCCACAACAAACCCATTTTTCTTCTTGAAAACACCCACCCCAGTGCTTCTCAATAAGGATGATTTTGACCTCAGAACCAGGAAATGTTTCATAATATCAGGACATATTTTTTATTATCACAACTGGAAAAGACATGCTGCTGAATCTTGGAGGTAGAGGCCGAGATGTTGCTAAACATCTCATATGTCCATGATTTAACGTGAACACCCTTGCTCCAAGAAACTTTCTCTCATCTCTTCTCTACAGGCAGAGATAACTTCTCCTGTCTTTTCCATTAGTCAAGGCAGAAACTATTTTGCTAACTTCCTTCCAGTAGCTAGCATATAGTCAAGCATTCAGTGGCTTAGTAAGTATTAGCTGGAACAAATAATACTGAACATATATTGAGGTTTTTTAGTATGCCAAGCACTGCACTAAGTGAATTATTTAATTTGATTTTAAATTAAATTAAGATAGGTATTACTACTGTCTCCATTTTATAAATGGAAAAAATGGGATCCAGGAAGGTAAGCAATGTAGTCTATACTTAGCTGTGACATACCCAAGCAATCTGATGCTTTGACCCACTTAACCCCTGTGCTATCCTATAGCAATCTGTGCATGCTAAGCTTCTGTAAAAGTTCTTATACAGAGTGGACACTCAATAAATGTTAGCAGTGCTGCATCATAGTCAGAGAAGCCGTAGGAACCTGTGCACAGTACAGCCTGGGAGGGAGTAGTTGCTGGTATGAAATTTAAAAATAATAAACTCTTTTAGCTTTGATCTGCTTTATATTATCACCATGCATCAGCAATTCTAAACACTGTCATAAAACATTTTTCCCCACTAAGATGGACCATTTCTACCCCACATCCTTCAATACCACTAAATAGATGGTAAATGAATGAATAAACTGATTGATAGAATTGCTGAAAATGATGAAGATGTATAATTGACAGAGAACAAGCCAATTACTTCTATGACTTTCAATGAAAGCACAGACCATAGCCTGGTTTGACATGCTTTATCCTTCGTGTAATGTGGGCGATATAGAGGAGGAAATCAGCCAACCCAGCTGGACAAGCTTGGCATTCGAGAAAGGAAGAAAATCACCCAATTTCCAGATCCAAAAGGCATTTCGCCAGTCAGCAACCTGAGATGTGGGGACAGAGCAGTATCATCTTGGTGCTCCAGAGCTGCTGGAAGACTCAGAAAAAAAAATGAAAACTTGAATTTCTGCAGATACCATGTTTCAATACCCTTCTACTCACCAACATACCATTTCTCCAGGAAAAAAAAAGAGAAAATAAAATTATGACATTCCTTATTGGAAAGTTCTGTTTCTTGGGTCTTTAATGATATTATCATTATAGATGAAGACAATTTCAACATTCCCACACTTTCCTCTACATCAACCCAAAATCCTCCTCTACTCAGTAAAAATAAATATCCATAAAAATAAAGGACTTGTCTAAGATCTCACCTAACCCTTTAATCCTGATCTGAGAGAGCTTTTATGTGTTTGTCTACATATCTGCCTCCTTGGAGTAGACTGTGAGTTTTGGAATGTGGAGAGGCTATCTGCATGAGTGAGTCTCCCATCTGATAAAATATCTGAGCTAAACAACTTAAAAGGAAGAAATTTCTGCTTTGGCTCATGGTTTCAGAGGTTTTAGCCCATGGTTACTCGGCCGATTGCTTTTGGGCCTGTGCTGGGACAGTACATTGGGGCAGAAGCACATGGCAGAAATCCATCTTTCCTTTCTTAAATATGCAACTTGCCTTTGGCTTTTTGAATAAATAAATGACAACTTTACCCCTCTGTGTTGTGATCTAACCTGGAGGACTCTCTCCTAACCATCCAAAGTGGCTAACCAGCTCACATATAATGTCCTTTCTAATCATGGGAAAGATCTAAAGATCTGGGCCACGGGACATCACAAAATTTTTTGTTTCAATCAGAAATACCTTCCACAAATTGCCACTTCTTTCGCCCAAGTTTTCTGTAAAGATTTTCAATTAATCATATCAGTGAGAGGGTCTCAAGTAGAGGATAAATTCTTTAGTACTTTCCTTACTGCCTGTTAATTTTTCTCTTCGTAGGGAAGTCATATGTCAGAATTAGCCACAATGTCACAATGAGGAGACAGTGACATTAGACCACTGGTTCTCACTGTGGGCAATCTTCCCCCAGGACCTAGGGAACATTTGGCAATATCAAAATAGTTTTAATTATCACAACTGAAAGAGGAGAATGTTACTGAGTCTAGTGGGCAAAGGCCACGGATACTGTTAAATCTCCTTTAAAAGGATTTTTGTATCTCCACAACAAAGAATTATCCAGCCCAAGATTTTAAAAGTGCCAAAGAATCTGCAATAGTGGCACTGGAGGTTGAAAAAAGTAAATATCTGAAGTTTTAAATACTGTATTGGAAAAAATAATAATAACAGTAAACATCTACTAGGTGCCAGACACAACCCTAAGTGCTGCACACATTACCTGTTTTAACTCGCACCCAATCGTTCTTTGTGGGTGCTAAGGCTGCCCCCAGTTTACTAATGAGGAAACCATGGCAACCAAAGTCACCAACTCATTGAGCATCAGAGGTACTACTCATGCCTCAACTGTCTGGCATACTAGAAATCAAGGAAGGTTTCTGTCATGATTTCTAAGCTCGTTTATTTAGGAAAGAGACATAGTTTCCTGTGCCTCTTGCTGAACATAGAATGCATTAAAGCAAGCAGTTGACACTTGTGTAGGTTTTGGTGTGAGGAAGCTATCCAGACTGGAGACTAAACCGTTGCAATATTTGTAGTTAGTTCAGCCAATAGCAAATCCATGACCTTGATTTCAGTTTCTATTTCTGCCATGATTAATGAAGGTTGGTGTAGTAGAAAGTACATTATGTTAGGAGAAAAGAAATAGTTTCAAGGCATCACAAATATGTTGTAGGACTTCAGGAAGTTCCTCAAACCCTCAGGCCTACTTTTTCTTTTATTATTATTTTCTATTTTTTGATCCTGTAGTGATTATACAGAGCAAGAGTGGACAAACTATGGCTCCCATCACAAATATGGTTGTCACTTGCTTTTGTAAAAAAAGTTGTATTGGTACATGGCCATGATCACTTTTTAGGCATTGTCTGTGGCCACTACTATGGCACAGCTGAATGGTTGCAACAAAAATTACATGGTCTATACACCTGAAATTTTACTATATGTGTGTGTGTGTGTATTCCATATATATGTATATATATGGAATGCCAAACACTACACAGATCAGGCTGGTAGGCTGTTGGATAAGATGGAAAAGTAGAAGAAGGGACTATGTAAAAAGGCACAACTGGAATTTTCCTACTGTGCATTATGGAACCAGAGAGAAAGCAACATGTTCACTAGAAATGCTTCTGCGAACCTCTTCAAAGAAAGCCATGGCCATGCAAATCCACAACAGAACATAATCAGAGTGATATCTGTGTACAAAGTAACATAGGATCCATGTCTTTTTACTAGCCCAAGTCTCTTTTCTTTCTGTTAAAAGTAGCTACACCATATTTACCAGATTCTATTATACTTAGGCAGAGCCATACAACAGTGCTATTCAATGGAACCTAGGAGAAACAATTATTTTCCCATAAAGTCTGACCTTTGAAAAGCCTGCCACCTATTTCACGATCCTTTATTCTGCTCTGTCTGCTAGGCAGTTGCAGAGGATCCACGGGAGAGAACTGGCTCCTTGAATCATTGAAAGGATCAGAGCTCATGGTAATATGAATATGAAATAAACACTGATGATATGAATGCACTGAGAGTTGGAGTTGTTTCTTTTTTTTTTGTACTCCTAATTCATACGTAAAATTGTCATGTTTTCCCTTTTTACATTTACGGCCATTAGGATAAAAATATCATGGAAATAAGAACTCTATCTCCTTATTTACTCCTCTGTGTAGAGCAGTGTTTTACATAAAGAAGATACTTTGAAAACATTTATAGACAAAAGTTAGCAAGGTAAGGGCACTGTAAATGACAATGATCTAGAGTCATTAGAAAGATGAGATAAACACATATATACACAACTGTACTTCCATAAACTGTAAAGTTCTGTCCAAGTATTAACTTTTACAATCATCACAGAGGTGGTTTGTACATACACATGCAAAATCTGTACATGAGTGTGAAAGTACCAAATTCTTACAGCATCATTGGTACACATGCAAATACACTGACTCAGAACTGCTGAACTCTTACAATACAATGAGAACCAAAAGCATTCATGTCCCCAAGAGAATAAAGGGCTTTTGGACCCCACCACATTAGACCCCTGCCCATCTTCCAGAGGGACATACACTGGACTAACAGAATCACAGAACCAAGCCCTGAACTCTGGGTTCAAATAATCTGGGAATGAATATACTAGTACCAAGTTCTATCTCATTGTCCAGCACTGTAAAAAGAGTCATATGTGTCCTGTCTCATGGTCATTTTCTTAGCACTGCTGTATGGTAATATAATTATCTTCATTTCACAAGCCAAACATCCATGCTTAGAGAGGTAAAGAAATGTGTCTAAGGCCACCTAGCTAGTGAAGCTTCTGCCTGCTAGCTCCATGTTTTATCATTCTACCACTGTGCTTCTTTGTCTATAAAATGGGAGCAGTAACACCTAATCAGATTATTAAGATGAAGACATTAAATAATACAGTGAATGTAGAATTAAAAGAACAAAGCATACAGAACACGTAACACCTAGAAGAAGTTCAAGAAAGATGACATCGCCTTTCCCTTCCTTCGCCTAGAACAGTCATCTTGTGCTTATCAAAGTTTTGGGCTCAGAACATCAGCAGCCAGCAGACACCGTGTCCCCAAGTGACTCCGCCACCAGGACCAGCTAGTGTGCACTGAACCTTTAATAGTATTTAAACTTTGTCTGGGTACCTAATTATCTTGATGATGCAAAACTCAAAATAGCACAGTCTGTGTGCACCCCTGGAAAGGTCCCATTTAGAGATACAGGCCTGTTGAGCCAAAGAAAAACATCTGATAAAATAATTTAACAGTTTCAACCCTCAGAACAAGAGAGACCATCAGCACAGCCTCGGGTTTTTTCTAGCCATCCTTCCTTCCCATTAAAGCGACTACCTCCCAAAGCATAAAATCTTGGCTTCAACCCACCATGTTTCCAGGGACTGCAGCTCTGCTACTCTGATTATGTGGTTTAATGCCCACAGCAACAATGTGAGACAGATCCCACTAAGCCCATTTCACAGACAAGGGTGCTGAGACTCAGAGAGAGAGGGTTTTCTGGAATAAAATTTCTAAACTGACCCTGCAGGCTAGTTTCTTAGGAAACAGGCCATGTTCACAGCACATCTCTTGGAAAACAGCCAAAGGAAAATCCTACAGGAGTTGGCTTCTAGAGTTCTTTCCCCTCTCTGCCTGCTTTTCCCTTCATCCTTTCTCTCTCCTCTCTTTTATTTTAAAGAGAATAAAATCAAACAAAATCAAACAGAATAAAGTCAATCAAAACAAAACCATGAAAGTGATACAGGACCTCAACAGAAGGCAATAGGAAATCAACAATAGCTACTATATTACCTCTTGTTATTTTCAAAATAGCTGCCCATACCATCAGATATAATAATATCAAACAAAACAGAACAGAATAAAGCCAATCACAACAAAATAATGAGGGACCACGGATTTAGCACAGCAGTGTACATGCCTGGCTGGCAAGCACAAGGTCATGAGTTTGATTCCCAGTACAAAAAAAAAAAAAAAATTGAAAATGATCTAGGACTTCAAAACAAGATAATAAGAAATAAAAAATGGCTATCATAATATATCTTGTTATCTTTGAAATATGCCATCAGAGATAATAAAATCAAACAAAACAAAACAATAAAATCAAATAAAACAAAACAGTGAAAATGATACAAGACTTTAAAACAAGATAATAGAGCATTAACAATGGCTACCACCTTCAGAAGGAGATACCCCATAACTGCTATGCACATTGTTATCCTCTAAATAGATGCCCAGGCTACTGGCTTTAGGCCTGCAAAGTCAATCAAACAATACAGGCATTAACTTATTTACTTCAGTGGCTATCATCTCTGCCTGTGTTTTTCTGGATCAGCTGGTTACTTGGGAGTAGGAGGTCAGCACTTCTTGTCTCCCAGCCTACATGCCAGCTGGCTCACAGGAAGGGGTTGGCCCAGCCCATGATGGCCACTGGCTCACAGGAAGAGATTGGCTTCTTCTTAGCTCTCTTCCCAGGATGCATGGCCACCACTGGCTCATAGGAAGGGGTTGGCCTGGCCCACAACTGCCACTGGCTCACAGGAAGGGGCTAGCTTTTTCTTGGTTCTCTACCACTTCCCAGCCCACATAACTGCTTCTGGTTCACAGGAAGGGGTTGGCTTCTTCTTGATTGTCTTCCTGAGATGCATGGCCACTGCTGGCTCACAGGAAGGGGTTCCCTCCTTTCTCTTGACTGCCTTTCTGCTCATCTTTTTTTCCTGTATTCTCTATCCCTCTTTTATCTTCTTTTTTCTATTCTTTCCTTGTTTCTTTCTCTCCCTCTTAATCTCTCTCTCTCTCTCTCTCTCCCTCCCTCCTTCCCTCTCTCAAATTTGGTCTTGACATCAGCAAGCACCTCATGTCCATAGTCTGATGTAGTAAGAATCAAGTATTAAATTTGTAGTCAGTTTGGACTTTGTGATAGTGGTATCTTAAGCCTCTATGAGGTTCAGTGCTTCATTTTTACAAGAGAAAATTAACAATACTTAGACTGCAGTATTTTTAGTGAAAATGGAGAATAATGTAATGTCTCATTCCTCAAAAAATAAGGATGTATGGTCGAAGATACTTATGCATTTAAATTTCATGACTATAAGTTATCACAATGGTTCTGTGATGAAAGCACCATCACTATTCATTTATGAGAAAGAAGTAAGAAGCCACCTATCCAAAGACACACTGCTAATAAAGCTAGGATAGGCGATCCAATCCCTCTACCTAAGGTATCCCATCCCACTAGAGACATTACTATTAAGAAACCAATGGTGAATCCACATACCAAGTTAGTACAAATTATGGTGAATTCCAAGAGTTTAATAGTTTTATAAACCTGTCTTGTGCTGATAGATCCACACTGTGTGCCCCTCCATCATCCCACCATTCCTTGGAAACCAAACAGGTAAACTGTGAACAGTGAAAGGCTCCAGATGCTTCATGCTCTAACAGAGCTGATCTCACGTGGGCATGGGAAACTGCCACTTCTTCTCTCCCCTTCCCTACCCTGGAAAATAACTTTGGTCAGGTGTCAACCTCTCACCAAAGGCTTTCCTCTCAGCTTGAGAAAGCTCCAATTTGGTGATTGTTCATTATCCTCCCATTTAGACAATTTTCAACACACAGTGGAACCTTTAAACAGTGTGAACAATGTTGTCGATCTTTCTGCATGCTGCCTCTGCTGGGCATTAAGAGGTAAATTGACTGTGCAGCAGGAGGGGAATTAGGAACACAGTTTCCATTAATAGTAACAGGGCCCTGAATTTCAGCCATGGGACAGAGATATTAGAGACACCTATATACAAGGGATGGGCTTCGTCTGAGCCAGGTGTAACCCTACATTTATGTCTTTTCTACCAGGGGTAGAGTTTCTGGCAACAGAGTACAATGGGCTGGGTGGAAAAGAGAATAATGACACATTCAGTAGCTGCTATGTGAAAAGTATGTTAATCATGTTTTCTCAAAGTACCCTCAGAATAACACCATGAACTAGGGGCAGTATTCACATTTAGGAGGTGAAAATATAATGGTAAACAACCATTATTCCCATTACTGAGTCATGATAAAGCTGAGATTTGCAATGTGGTCCTGTCTAGCTTTGATGACTACACTTCTGACACCCATCTTCCTATAAGAGGGGTTAGATTCCTGCGTTCTTTCTAATTTTTCTCTCTGGCAGACTGGGAAGCTTCCCGTAGAGGAATCTGAAGAATTATAAGCTCTTTATTTCCTTTAATACCCCCAAATGAAGCCTTTGTTCATACTCATGGGAGTCTCAGTACCTGATCAACATCTATTTCACACCTTTGTTCCTATAAGGGTATAATCCACCCCTCCCCACTTATCTTTGCCATTCCATAGAGGACTTTTTCCTGTGTTATGTAGAGCAACCCTTCTCTGCCCCAGGAGTAGGAATCAAAGACACAACAACTGGATCACTAATCTCCATCTCATATCCCTAACAGGCACTATTAATCAATTTTCCACTAAGTGGTTCCAGCTAATGGATCAGATTAGGCTTTCAAGATTGAATCTTGTTGCCATCCATCCCAAGCCAATCATACTTTGTAAATAAATATGACTGAGTTTGTCTTTTTGAAATCAGGAAGTCTCTTCTTTCCTGCACCATTCCCCAAGAGAACATAAAATTAAATTGATCATATTCTAATGTATTCATTTATTATCATGTTCCTTTGATTTTCCTATTCCCTACACATCCTCCTAAAACTTGGATCCGGAAAGATATCTTTGTTCTCAAATCTATCTTCTGTGATGCTTAGTTGAGTTATATGACCTAAAGAAAGTTGATTTCTTCATTTAAAAAAATAGAAATGATAATAACGTCTTCCCTGAAGTGTTTTTGAAAGATTTAAAATACAAACACAATATCTGGCACAATAACTATTCCATCAACATCAATTCCTTCCCCCACCCCAGATGCCAGTAATTATCCTTATCTTCTTACTCCTTGTAGAAAACTGTGGTTAAATAATATTATGGAAAAAACCTTCAAAATAAGCTGATACTCTATGTGGTTTTTTGTAATTTTTTAAAAATACCTGAACATTTTAGGAGTCTCTCTCTCTCTCTCTCTCTCTCTCTCTCTCTCTCTCTCTCTCTCTCTCTCTCTCTCCTCTAACACCATCAGAGTCTAGCTAAATTCCAATTTTATTGTATCCATTCTATACAGAATTTAGGACGGATGAGACTCTTGTGTCAGCCTAAAGATTATCTGCAGGAACAATTGTTGTTGGCTTGGCAAGAAATAGCCATGTCCTAACAGGACACCAGAAGAAAACCTTTAGGGTGACTTTGGCCTGAGAAAAAACAAAATCCTGCAATGATTGGTAACTGCTTATAGCTGAACTGTACACAAGCTGAATTTACTGTTCTCAAGGCCAGTCTCAGTCCTTCGTATTCATTTCTCAAGAACAACAGCAAAGGCACTGAGCTCCTGCTTGTGTAAGGCAAGTCCATCGACTCCTGCAATGAGCCGACTGTTGGAAACTTGGTAATAATATCTGCCATGGGTTAAGAGCCTCCAATGCACTGGGCACTATTGTAAGTATGTCATGTGGGCCATCTCACTTAGTCATCATAGAATCCTATGAAACAGGACAGTTATTATTGTCACTTTATTGAAGAGGAAACAGGCTGAGAGAAAAATGCTGAATATTACGGTTTAGAACTATGCCCACTGAAGTCTCATGTGTTAAAATGTAGGGCTTTGAGAAAGTGACTGGATCATGAGGGCTCCAATTTCATGGATGGATCAACCTATTAATGAGACTGTAACTTAGTGGTGTTACTGGGAGGTGATGGAAAATTAGACGGAATGCTGTTGAAGATACGTAACCTGGGGCCTATACCTTGTCCCCAGCCCCTTCCTCACAGGCTTCTTTCCTTTCTCTCTGCCTCTGGGTTGTGCCAAGGTTAGGAAGCTTTCCTTTGTCACACTGTTTCACAGTGATGTTTCTGCCTTGCCACAGCTGATTATGAACTGCCACTTCTGAAACCATGAGCCAAAATAAATCTGTTATTTTTTAATTCATTTTTCTCAGGTATTACAGTGACACAAAACTAACAAACTGAGTATAAATATGCTATTTATATAGCCCTGTCTTCTGTGTGTGTAATTAATGTAATTATTGCTATTATCCAAGCAATAATAACAATATTATCCAAGCAAAAATGAACAATAATGTTCATTTTTTGAAACTTTTGAACAAAAACGGTGGACAAAATGAAACATTAAGATTGCCTATTCCCTTTCTCTGCTCCTTTTCCCACAGGATTAACACTGATACTGTTTAATGTGGATGCTTGCAAACAGTGCTTCTTAAACCAAAAAGGGTCATATTAAATATAATTCCATATATATTAGACCATCTAGTAAAGTATATAGATAGATATAGATATAGATATAGATATAGATATAGATAGATACAGATATTTTTAATGTTTACATTTCTGATTTAAAAAGATAATGTATGACCATTACAGGAAATGCACAGAAGGAAGAGACAGATGATCTTAATTCCCCATTACACTACTGTCTGACCCTGAACCAGGTCCAGCAACTGCAGTATAGTCGTAGGACCATCTCTGGGGTCAGAGACAAGCTGATGTGAATAGAATCCCAGCTCTCTCAGCTGAATAACATGAAGAAATTCCTTAATATCTTTGACCTGCTGTAAAATGAACTATTAATGCTTACCAAAGAATTGCATGTGCTTAGCCTAATGACTGTCCTGTAGGTATTCAAAACACAAATGTGTCAATTTCCTCTTCCTTTCCTAACAGCATTATCCTTTGATTAAACCTGCCCTTTGCACATTTTTCTCTAAGAAGGTAGCCTTCCCACAGTTCAGGATATGTTGGCTGTTTCTCTTTCCTTCTTTGCCAACCTTCTAGGGCTATTTCTCTTCCTCTCCACATTTTCCTCTCTCATAAATATTTGCAGGAACTCAGGCTGTTCTGTCTCATTGTGTTTTTCACACCTTGTTTTGCCACCTTCTTAGCAGAGCTGATTTGATATAAATATTTATGTATAAAAATATGTTCTCCTGGTCCCTTGTGTTCCCCACTCCATACACTGCCACTGAGGGTCTTTGGGGGCACTGCCAACATGGTGCCGCCAAGTACCCTGGGGGAGCACAGAGGTCACCTCACCCCAAATCATGGGGAAGGAATAGACGCTTGATGTACAGTCCCCTGTTCACAAGCTCTTCAGTAACAGGTCCTTGCAGATATGCCAAAGGGCTTCAAAACACCAAAATGGAATTCATCAGATTTCATCATCCCATGAGAGTTCCTAGATGAGTGAGAGTAACCTTGTGTTCTAACTAGCTTGAACAAAAATAAGAAATATTTGCACACCTAATTGCATATCTGCACCTTTTTTTCTTTAATCCATTATTGGTGTTACTTGCAGATAGGCCCATACCTACCTGTCCGTGCTTGTGGCTAGTTCTTTAAAGCTATGCCAGCTGTGACCATTAATTCTGATCTCTCAATTTTACTAGATTAAGGAATACCTAGCAGATTTGTAAAGCACACTCCTGGATATATCTGAGTGTGGTCTTAGGTGCTCTATATGGTTCTAGGCCCTCTCTGTTTCCCTGATCTGTCTTCTGGCCACCAAGAACTAAGCAACCTTGTTCCACTGTGCCATTCCACGATGCCAATATGTACTGAATCTCCTGAAGCTGTGAGCTAAATTAAACCATTCTTCCTTTAAATTGTGGGTGCCAGATACTGTGTCTCAGCAACAGGAAAGCTAACACATCAGCTATAGTCACCCACCTAGCCTCTAAGACCACACTGTCCACATTCCTGGATGTCTTTCTTGTTCTCATCCTTTCTGGTACCCTTTCCTCTGTTTCTGAGACCATCTACCACCCTTCCTCCAAAAAAGGATACCTCTCAGCTATTGCTGTCAATGAATGTGACCTCACCTGATAGTTTAAATGTCTCACAATCTTCAACAACAAAATATCAGTCATTTTCACTATTCAGTACTAACTTGTGTGGAATAACTATTTAACCCACAGCTCAGTAACATATTTGTCTCTATCTAACCATACGTCCCTCACTATCTTCCTCTAAGTCTCTGATCAGGGGGACAGCTGTTTGAGGTATAGCCCTACTCACCCCCAGACTCCATGAAGTCACTTCCCCTGAGGGAAACAGCAAATAGACTCCATACCTTTTGAAAAGTTATGAAGACAGCTTACACAAATTAACATACTCATAATCAAGTAATAATAATGATTGCTAATATTACTTGGAATATTTTAATAATTACTTGGAATCATTTAATAATTTTATGTGATATAAGTGATAAATATCTTTAGCAATTAATAAACATGTACATTACATTACATCACATGGAAATGTGATTTAAACAACTTTTAAAAGCCAAATAAACTGTGAGACTAGATCAAAAATCAAAAGCTAGCCTCTCCTTGTATTTTATAATTGAATTGTACAAGTCATTTAAGAAAGAAGCATATTCAAAGTCAGAAAACTTGGGTTCTAAAATCAATGACAGTATTTCAGCCTGTGTGACCTTGAGCAAGGTATACCAGCATCCAGTTTCACAGCTGCAAATAAAAGACCTTGCTCCCTCCAGAGAGGTTCAGATGAGAGGAGAAAGAGACAAAAGAGTTACAGATTTTCATACACGAATACCTGGCTTCTACAGAGGTAGTGGGCAGGCCAGCAGCTTTGGCGTTCTGCAAGCTTGTAAAAAATGCAGCCTCTCTGGGCCCATCCTAGAATCTTTGTCTTCATTTTAACAAAATCCCCAAAAGTAGTCCCTGTGTACCTCACCATTTCAGGAGGAACAGTGCTCTGGGTGGCTACTTCCTAGACCAAGAGCTAGGAAGATAAGAATTACTACCTGTTCTTGCTGCCTCCCCGCTCTGTACATATGGCTCTCTACCAAAATGCCCTTCTCTAATTCCTCCTGGATCTTTGGAACTGGCTGAAACAAGCTCCAGGAAGTATTTCCAGAACATGCACTCACATCTCCCTACTGGGTCACTTGTCCTACCTATGCCTCCCTCCACCAAAACCTTAGCTGCTCTAGCTCATAACTGGTGCTGAATGTGCCCAGAACTGTAAGCTTTTGAAGGGCCCTGCAGTAAGCACCTACAGTATGTAGTACATTCTTGCATATCCAGAACACAGCATAGAAATTGACCTATTGGTTAACCGTGGCTGGTGTAACAAATGACCACACAGTAGGTGACTCAAAACAGTGGAACTTCATTCTCAGTTCTGGCAGCCCAAAGGCTGAAATAAAAGTGAATAAATAAATGTGTAAAAGTAGGGGAAAATCCATTCCTTGCTTCTTCCAGGCTCCAGAATCTCTGTCGCATGGTCACATTACTCCTTCCTCTCTTCTGGTGCCTCTTACAATGACATTTGCTACTGGATTTAGGGATCACATATAATGTAGACCCCTCATCTCAAGATCTTTAACTTCATTTACATTTGCAAGATCCCTTTGTTTCCACATAGAGTCACATCCACAGGTTCCCAGATTAGAGTGCTTCTTCAGGGACACCATTCAGCCCAATACACCATACCAGAGCAGGTATCCAAAAAAAAGATAAAGGTATTAACTAGGATCATATTACAGGTCCAGAAACTGAAGCTCAGAAGTTTGCAAAACAAATTTTGAAGTTTTCCCAGTACTGCATAGCTAAAATAACACTGGGACAAGAACACACATCTATCTCCTTGGTGTTTGTCTCTAACATACACAAAGGCTCTAACATATATTAGTAAATGTATTTACTATGTGCCTACCACATTCCAGGTAAACACTGTACACTGGTGAAATCTCTCTTATCTGGTTATTCTGAAGGGTAGACATTCTTGTCATCATTTTTCAGATAAACAGGGACATAGCTCGGGGATGTATTGAGTCTTGTAGGCAGCTCAAGTGTCAGACCCAGGATTTAAACATGAGGCTACTTGGCTCCATTTATACATTCCGTAAATATTGGCTGAGGGTCTGCCATGTGCCAGAATAATGCAAATCATGATGCACATTTTTCCATGTGGGTTCCTATATGCAAGCTCACAGGAAATGGACACTCGCTCCAAAGCTGGAATTCTTCCCCTGCCCCACACTGCCTGGCTCTCATTCAACAGCTGTGTTTCACCTTCTTGACATGCTTTCACATACAAACCAGCTCCTCCCTGAGACCTCCAGCAGTGTCACTCTGCCATACCATAAACTGTGTTGCTCTGACAAGCTCTCTCAGAACCGAGGATCACTGGAGAAAGGAAGAAATTTTGAAATCCTAATAAAAGTCTATGAAATCCTTCAGGTATATGCTTACATGCACGTTTGAGTGAAGGATGGATATAAAGTAAGGTCAGAGAGATTAGTAAATAAAATACAGTTCCAGCTTCAAGAAGGTCACAGTCCAGTGAAGGACACAAGCCATGGATAGCACTGCAGCTATAAACCCACTTATAAGGGAAGGTGAAGAATTAAAATAAAATCTGCCTTAGAGGTACCAGAATTATCCAGGCAGAAAGTCATATTTAAACTTGGCCTAAAAAACTGCTTAGATTTCAACAAGCTCATAGAAAAGATGACTACACTTAGAGGAAAAATCAAAGGGGTTTGTGCATAATGTCCGCGTTAGGAGGTGCTGCAAGGACAGCTAGTATAAGGTTTGTAACCCAAAACACTCATAGGCAAGGCTACCGGCATGATAGGTTTCCAGTTATTCATGTCCAGATTAAACTGAGCCATCATGTGTTTGTATTACTTGAAGCCTGGGTCATACAGATTGCTAAATATACTGAGCTTCACTCTTGCTGTAGGAACCAACAAAAAAGTGCAAGAGTGAGTGAAAAAGTGAGCAAGAGAGTTAAACAGAACAAATGTTATTATAATTGAGATCTCGTGTGTCCCCCAAAGCTTCATGTGTTCAGGGATGGGGTTTTTGAAAGGTGACCGGATCATGGGGCACCATGCTCATCAGTGGGTTAATCCCCTGATGAATTTGTGGCTGAATATGTCGTTAGGAGGTGATCCTGGCCAAAAGAGGCAGATTATCTGGGAGTGACCTGGAAGGGTCTATCTCCCTCCCCACTTCCTCCCTCTTCTCACTGCTTCCTGGCCACCATAACACGAATGGCTTTCCTTTGTCAGGCTCTTTCATCCTTCCTTTTCTCCCTTGGACCTGGCCAACCATGCATGCACTATGACTTCAGAAAGTGTGTACCAAAATAAACCTCTTCTCTTTTAATTTATGAGCAATGAGAAAGTGACTAACAGATGTAAAACAGACATGCAGCCATAAAGATGAAAAAAGAATATATACATAGAAAGACAATGCGGATGATGATGATGATAATGAAGAATGGATATACAGATAATAGAAAGATAGACAGACATATAAGGGGACAGATTAATAGATGGGGCAAGAGGTAATACTTGGCTATATATCAACATGTGTAAGGCCCCAAAGCATAACATTGAGTGAAAAAAAAGTGAGATGCAGAATAAAATGTAAAATATGTTAAAATTCACAAAAAATAAAACCCATAAAAATACGATGTATTGAAACACAAATGTATATGTAAAAGTTTTAAAGATGAGAAAGTAAGTATAAGGAAGAAACTTGAAATTCACTATGATCATTGCCTGGTTGAGCAAGGGTAGGATATAGATGGCACCACAGAGACATTTACATATTTCATTCTTATGTTAAAATAACATTTGAGAACACAGGAGCAAACATTGAGAAATGTCAACTCTAGGTAGTGGGGACCTGGGTGACTATTATCTAGTTGTTCTGTGTGTTCTATGTTATTTTTAATTTCTCCAAAGTAAAAAGTACATTTTAAGAAGAAAATCAGAAGTGGAGAAAACTTTAATATTACAGCTTTGCTAATTATTAAGTCCTTTTACTTTTGGAACCATAATCATTTATTTTCAAGAATATTTTAACCAACATAAGTAGTCACTAGCATGTCATTGCCCGATTCCAGGTTTATAGCATGTTCTCAGAGTGTGTTTTATGGACAGATAAATGGATGGATGGACAAATGGCAGAATAAGTTAGTGATCCCTACTTAGTTATTTAGGGAAGGCTCACATTGACTAGGAATCAGATTAAATGACCTCTTAACTATGGCCACAAAGCCATTTTCCTTCCTAAAATATGAGCCTGGGATTTTTTCCAGTTTTTTTTTTGTGTTCAGCACTTCCCCCTCTGTGGGTTCCAGAGAATGCAAACAAATGAGCCCAGTAATTTTTAGGACATTCTCAGTTCCTTGGCTGGGTCCCTGCAGCAACTGAATATTAAGCACGTTAACTCTGACCTCCCTGCCTAAATTCCTTTGTACTGGACACAATAATGAGGCTCTCAAGCAAGACAATTTTCCCAGGGTGTCAATATCTATTCCTATCCAATGATTGCCAAGTCCTAAGAAAGGCTGCCAATTTGTTCCACAATGCTGTATGAACCCAAGATGATCTTCTAAGTACAGATCAGGAAACAATCTCAAGGCTTGGTGAGGATAAGCACTGCCTGAAATATAGGATCCCTCTAGCTCCAACCCTACCTGGCCAGAAGGTGCCTCTTACCAAACATATAGCAGATGTTCCACTATCAGTTTCTGGGGAGCCACCACTACTACAGCTAATAAGAACACTTAAAGTATAGGTAAGATCAAATGTGAGTACCTGAAAGATATATCCAAATTTGTTGATCTAATGTGAGGGTACTGAAAGGAATGAGACTAAATAAGACCCTGATCTCAAATGTCACAGAGTTTAGTTAAAAGAAAAATATCAACTCCATTCATTCTTTGACCTCCACCATGAAGAACTGCAGCCATGAACCTAGGATGCATTTCAATAGTCTCCGAATGGCATCACTTGGTCCCAAAGTGGAGATCACTGGGAAGAATCCAAACGAGAGACAAAACCTTCAGATCCACAAACCAGAACAATCACTGGCTAAGCCTATACTAAGCTTATCTTTGCTTTTCTAAAAGATTTTTGCAATCTCATGGTCCTCAGAAAGAGGTAAAATATAGAAGTACCTGTGTTTATTTGCCCAAAACTGACCTCAGGGACTCCCGTTCAGTAGGTGTGGCATGGAGCCCTAGAACACGTATTTTGAAAATATTTCTTGGGAAATTCCAAGGTATAATATGGTTTAGCCTCATAAAATTAATATACTTCAAACATGTGGGTAGCTACTGAAGATCAAAACCTTTCCATTTCTCCTTCCTTTCTTCCCTCTCTTTTTTTTAATTTTAAAAAGAATTTAAAAACAATAAAAATGATACAGAATCTCAAAACAAGATGATGGGAAATTAACAATGGCTATTATATTGCATGTCATTGTCTTCAAAATAGTTGCTCAGATTATAAGATATAGGTATGCAAAATTGATCAAATTGATCTTTTCGGCACTAACTGTTCCTTTCAATGAACTAATGGAATGAGTGGTACAATATATACATATACCTTCCTTTTTCTCACCCTTCCTCCAACCTAGTTGTTCTTTCCTTTTCAGCACTTTCTTTCCCTTTCACAGTATCTATTGTACCTTTTGGACCTTATTTACTCTTTCAGTTTCTTACACTGAACCACTCTTCTTTCTTGCTCCTTTCCTATCTTTTAATTTTTTTCTTATTTTCTTCCCTTGCAATTTTTCTTCTCTCCTTCCTTCGATTTCAACAAATGTGCACAGAATATCTCTTAGTAGTCAAAATACCAGATTGCTTTCCAAATTAAGCAAGAACTAAAATTTTATTTGGCACCTGACACTCTAATCTTGGAGTAAACATAGTCCACTCTCCATCCCTACAACACCTTTCCTCCCAAAACTTCGTACCATTATTGTTTTTAATGGTGTGGCCACCTTAAGTGGAAATGCCTCTGAGGTTGATTTTAGAAGAGAAATAAGTGGCAAAGGCCCTGAAGTCACACAGACCTGAATTCTAGATCTGCTTTCTAGTTGTGTGACTTTAGGAAAATTTCCTAACATTCTGGGCTTCAATTACTTAATCTACAAATACAAGGACGCATGGACTTCCAAGGACATCAACCTGAATAGATAAAACTGAATACTAGATGGCTGCCTCACCCAGCCAGGGATGATCATAGTCTCCCACCTTTTATCTGATATAATCTTGCCACATAATTACAGAACCAACATCTTTGGGGAAAGGCAATATAGAATTGCCTGGGGTTACTTAAATTGACCCAGATTCAAATTTCACTCACCTGGCAGATTAGAGGCTTGAAAAAAAAAATGTTAGAAATAAAAAATTTAAAAATAACATCAGTGCAACTCTGACCTTTCTATGTATCTATGACTATGCAAAGTGCTTTACCTAGACAAATATAGTTGAAAAAAGGAAGCATTATTTATGTAAGTTCTATTGTGTAGATAAAGAAATCCAGGCACAGAGAAGCTAAATAAACTATCTGGTAGTTTTTTGCAGTTAGGATTTGAACTTGGGCAGTCTCATTCCTGAGATTACCTTCTTAAACAAGGGAGGAACATCTTTCACATCTGTTTGTAGGCTGAACTTCTTAAAGACTACACCTAAATCTTGGGAGCCAAGGTCTACATACTTTTTTAAAAACCTTCAAACTCATTCAGGAAAGATCAGTTATGACTAAGAAGCCCTGTCATATTAGCATCTGCTCAGTTGAAATGGATCTCTTGATATTAGATATACAGAGGTTCAATTCAGTACTGTCTCTTTGAGCCCAAATTCCCTAGCCTCCTAGGGAAGGAACAGAGCCACACATCACTCTGATCATGGGCTCTGCTTCATCAGAGCTCTGTGGCTGACTGATCCGTCTCCTTGGTCAATTACACCCTCAGAAGCC
Organism: Dolichotis patagonum; assembly: GCA_004027295.1. Lineage (NCBI taxonomy): Eukaryota > Metazoa > Chordata > Mammalia > Rodentia > Caviidae > Dolichotis > Dolichotis patagonum. The sequence goes on along the minus strand of PVJX010005266.1, from coordinate 64,358 downwards.
TGTTTCCACATCTCCAGCCACCTTTGATTCTTTCTAAAGTTTAAGGTCTCCCCTCTTCACGCTTCGGGATGCTGCAATAGATCCAAAGAGGAACTGGGACCAAAAAAAAATGACATTTCTCAACACAATTCTTTCTTCCCAGAGAAAGGAGGAGCAGAGCAAGCATCATACTCTTTTTCCACCAGTTCCCGAAGTTCACCTTTCTCATACAACATTAATCTTTTTGTCTCTTGCATAATAAGTCCTTTCAGCATAGAGAAACCACAACTGCTTTTACAACCACTGCACCAGTCCCATATGGATAAAAAGCCAAGTGCAAGCAGCTACACACATCTTTGTGTTCCACCTTCCTCAGGGTTAGCTGTGTGAGGGAAGTGATGCTTGTAGGGGTGGGTGGTAGGGGAACCACTGCAGCAAAAAAGCTGAGTATGGGGGGTGTGAACAGCCCATACAACCTCAGCTATAGTACTGTGCAGGGAACAGTGAGTTATGCAGGATCCTCTAATAGCACCCTTCAAGGTAAAGTCATTTTAATACAGCATAAAAACCAAGGCACTCATTTCTTGCAATGTTCAATATGATCTAATCATATGACCCAGAAGTTTCACTCCTCAATATCTATCCAAGAGAAATGAAAACATATGCCCACCCAAAGACAACCATATGCACTTTCCTACCAACATTACTATCCACTACTACATGGATGAATCTCAAAAACTTCGCAAAGTCAAAGAAATCAGACACAAAAGATATATGCTATATAACTTTATTTACATAAATATCCAAGAAAAATCAATCTATAAAGACAGACAATAACTTAGTGGCTGCATGAAGCTAGAGATGAGAACAAGAACGTCACTAGGATGAAAAAAATGTTCTAAAACTGGGAGGTGACAATAGCTAAATAGTAAAGTCAGTACATTTACTATCATCTAATTATAGATCTCAAATGAATGAATTTTATGCTACAGAGAGAATATTTACATAAAGTCCTGGGAATTTGTGAAGACATTAAACATTCAGCTTTTTTGAACAACCAAATGAGACACTACCTTACACAGTTGGTCCCCACCAGTCCATTCTGAACAAGTGGAGACTCAAGGGGTAGGTGATGAGTAGTGAGTCCAGTCAACAAATGAGGCCTCCTTCCTTCAGGCTAAGCCAGAAGTCTAGAAGCAGAGCATGTGTCTGATATCCACAACACTAAATAATGCCAAAACCAGAAGAGGAGTAAAAGGAGGAGGAGCAAAAGAAGAGAAGGAGGACTATTTAATTTTTGTCATCCAAAAATTCTCATAAATATGAAATGACTTGAGTCATTGACATCCAAGACAAAAAGACCTCTTGGACTCATCATGTACCAGTCACAGGTCTGGTGAGAACAGACTCACATGTCCCATTTAATATGATGTTGTTCATGAGCACTTTATGAGGGTTTAACTTGAGACACCACATTTTAAGAACACTTAAATGCTTACTATACCTAGAGAAGCAGTACTTAACCTGACATTCTCTTAACACACTTTTGTTATAACTAGTTGTGATGTGAGCATTTTTTTTTTTGGAATCATAAAGGAGCAAAGAAAAAGACAGATCAGATTCAAGATTCCCCCAGTGATAAGTAGCAGTTGCCTCAGTCTTAATCTGTGTCTAATTCCTGTAAATTTTTTTCCACCTAGCATTACATTATACATATTACCCAGAAATTAGTAAGCATGCCTTCCCAGGTGTCTTCAGTTCACGACAGAATTCTTTACCAAAGAGACTTTTCTTGCTTGCCCTACTCAAAACACCACCTCTTTAACTTGTGTTTTCCCATCCAAATCATTTTTGTCTTAGCTCTGATTGCTGAGTGACATATTCCATATCATTGTCCCATAAGAGCAGGTACACTAAAAAGTGCAGGACTCTCTCTTTTTTTACAAACTGGATTCCAGGTGCCTCGCCCCAGTGCTTGACACATGACAGATGCTATATAAATATTTGTTGAGTGAATGGGTAAAATGAATGAAACTGGATACTATAAGACCATAGGTAACAAGCTCAATGTTTTAAAAAAATAATGAAATCAAGTAATTTACATTTGCTGGACTTATAACAGCAGGACTACTATGTTTATACCAGGCCCCAATCAAATCCTTTCTCCCTTATCTGAGTGATACTAAATTAAAATTAAGGGCTAGCTCTGGGCTTCACACCCACTGCCACTGTCCTCAATTATCTCCATTCAGTTTCTCAATAACCTTCAGTTTCACCATCTACCACCTGTCCTCCAGTGAAGTGTATTCTTAACAGTTAAAACTCCAGATGAACTGGCCCCAACCCACCTGATCAGTCTCACCTACCACCTTTATTACTCTTCTTCTTTCACACAAGAAAGTTACTCAGTGTCAATGTCCCACTCCTGCTTTAAATAATTTCTTTTTTATTTTTAAAAATGGCAGACACAGGGGAACACAACTGGCCAAAAACAAGAGCACAATATACCTGCAATAGGAATTGTCAGACATAATAGAGAGAAAGTTTGCATACACTGAAGACTTATATGTAGGAAAGAGCTTAAAAGAAGGGAAATGTGGGCAATTCCTACTACTGTGACCACCTTACCCACAGCCTGGGATATTGTGTCCGAGAGCTGAGCTAATTCTCAACAGAGACTCTTCCAGCTCTGTACTCGCCTGTAACCCTGGTTTCCTTCCCAATCGCCCCTTCTTCTTACACTCAACTGTTCATAGGACATTAAAAACTCTGTGACCTTAAATGTGCCATACTTCACCTCAGAAACATAATCACTTGCCTCTATGCATAACTTAAACTCTATAAATCAGGCTTACTGGAGGAAAATAAATTATCAAGCTCATACCACAAGAAGAGCTCTTAAAACAGGGTTCAGCCTGTCCCAGGAGACAAAGATGAAAGGCAGGACCAGAGACACCTGGAGGGGTATCATCCTTACAGGGTGGAGGAGCTTTTCTCCCCATGTGTTCTGGACCCCATTACCTGTCTTCATCTCAACTGCCTACCTCGTTACTTGATAGTTTTCCTAAATCTAACGTTCAACTCTGATCTTTTTACAAGTATATATTACTTATGCATTCCCTTGCTTGCCAGTTCCTAGATTTTGGTATGAATTGCAGCACATTATGTCATATTGTATCATAATTGCAAATGGCTATGCAAAAAATGTTCTTTATGTCTCTCTGTCTTCTGGGACCAGCACAGAACCTGATTTCAATAAAGACAACACTGCAACAAAGATAAGATTTGTGATTTTTTAAATGCTCACTATGTAAAATATAAATTTCATCCACAAGTAATAAAAAACAACTTCAGCTAGCTCAGGGTGAAAAAGAGAGAGAGAGAGAGAGAGAGAGAGACAGAGAGCAAAAAGAAAAGAATTGGGTTTTGTGGCTATAAAAATTCAGACATATCTAGAAACAAACAATATGACCAGAACTCTTCTCTTTACTCTCCTTTTGGTTGCATTTCTTCTGGATTGAATTTATCTTTAGAAAAGTCCTCCCCCATTTAGTGGCAACAACCATTGAGTATTGATAAGGCCCTCAGCATCCATTGTTTCAAAAGAATATAATCACTAGGCAACGCAAACATGAACAAAAATTTTTGAAAAGAAATAGAATGTGCCTCTCCCTGATATTTCTAGTTAAAGTCCCAGAGAAAACATGGATTGGCCCATTCAAGTCACATGGTCACCTTTAAATCAATCCTGATCACTAGGGTAATTCAGCACTCTGATTGGCCAGGTCAGCCAGGGTCTCCCTAGAGCTGGATATTGGTCAACCTTATCTAAATGCATCAGTCAAGAATGAGCAGAATTGCATGCCCAGACAAAAACCAAAATGTCCACTATGCCTACTACATAACCAACACCCAACACACTCACCCTCCACATCTTCACAAATACCTTAGGGAGGTGTCATTATCTTCTAATGAGGAAACTGAGGCTCAGAGAGCTCTAACTCTCCCAAAACCACTGAGCTAGGAAGTGGAGGAGGTGGGGTCTGACTTAGAAATTTAAATAGGCACCAAATTAACTACTGTGTATCATGTTCTGTGCTGGTCCCAGAAGACAGAGAGACAAAAAGTACAGTTTTACACAACATGCAATTACAATACAATATGGTATAATGTGCTACAATTCATACCTAAATCTAGGAACTAGTACAGCTTAATAACAAATTGCTATTAATAGTCATGGGCAATTTACTATCTGTGTGACCTTGGGAGAGTTGCTTGATCTCTCTTGGGCTCAACTTCCTCATCTGTAAAAAGCAGAAGGGGTGAGTATAGGGCGCAGGGCAAAGGCAAAGAAGAAGAAGGGAGCACAGGGCACGTGGAAACCCATCAGGGCCCCTCTGTTGTGGAGCTGTACCTGGGTGAGATGCAGGTGTGAAGCATATGTATGATGGGAGCCAAACCATGATGACTTCAAATGCCAATAAGTCTTCTTGAGGCAGCATGCTCAACTTTAGTTCCACATTTCCAATCTCAAAACTCTGTACCCTAGCCAAGCAGAGCCAAGTTCTCAGTCAGCCCAAGAGAAGCTGGGCAACCTGTAAGCATGGGGTTTCTCAGTCCTGGCAGCTCTCCTCAGCAGATGAGCTTGATTCCTCCTGACAGCACAAGCAATTGCCATGCCCAGAATGAAACTGGCTGCTTAGAAAGTTCAGCTCCCTTGCTTTGCTCTATTTTCTCTCTCCCCAGACTTGCAGCTATCCTGCTGGCAGGAGCCCAGCCCTCCCTCCTCCGGAGTCTCCCTACAACCAGTCTAATTGAGAGGCTGCGGGAAGCCCCATGGGGATATCCTTCCCCTCCCCTCTCCTTCTGAGAAAAGCTTTGCAAAAATAGGAAGCAGGAGCCCACAGAGAATGGAAGACCTGTTGTGGTAAGCAGGCGGGAAGGAGGGTGAGGGCCAAAATGAAGTCAGACAGGACCTGCCTGGGAGTGGATGTGGCAGGCAATCATCATAACACTGCATCTCCTTCAGTCTTAGACACCTTCAGTGCATAGATATGTGTGCCATACATTTAGAAACACTGTCCAAGACAAAAGAAACCCATTATTCTACTACAGGTACACCCTTCTGTGTTAGCTGCGAGGAAAAAGAAAAACAATTTTTTGAGTACATAGTAAAGAATGTTAATTTTTAATCATTTTTATTTTTATTTTCTTTATGCCAAACACTTCTCATGCTTTACTCAGTTTGAATCTCTAAAATCATCCTATGTAGTAGTATTTAAGCCCATTTTATGGATAAATAAACTGAGGTTGCTTGAAGGTAGGTAATTCCTAGTGGCAAAGCTGGTAAGCAATAAAATGGGAGCTCAAACTAAAGTCTGTCTGAATCCCAAGCCCATATATTTTTAAAAGATTAATGGGGATATAATTTATATACCACAAGATTTATCCATTATAAGAATATAATTCTGTGATTTTTGAGTAAATATATAGAACTTACCCAATCATTATCCTCTTTTTGTTTTAGAATATTTTCAATGCCCTAGAAGTTTTCTCATGATCATTTCCTGTTAATTCCCATTTCCCTCTCCAGCCCTAGGAAGCATTAATCAAATTTCTGTCTTAAATAGTTGCCTTTTCTGAACAATTCCTAATAGATCCATGCAGTATATAGTCTATCCATTTGTCATCTTCTACTTAGCATACTGGTTTTGAGCATATTATAGCAGATATTAGTATTTCATTACCTTTTATATTGCTGAATTATATTCCAATACATGGACATACCACATTTCATTTATCCAATTGCTAGTTGATTGACAACTAGTGGATTGTTTATGCTTTGGAGACATTAAGAATAATGTTTGTATGAATATTCAATGATATGGCTTTGTGTGAACATATGTTTTCATTTCTCTTGGGTAGATTCCTAGGAGGGAAGTTGCTGGGTTTCTGTAATGAGTTTATATTTAACATTTAAGAAACTGCCAAAGTGTTTTCCAAAGTTGCTGCACCATTTTTCATTCCCACTGGAACCCATACTATTAAATACTATTATATTCTACCTTGAAGCCAGCCTGGAATTCAGACACGTCTGATAGTGTGAAGACCTGTTAAGCAGGATTCCCTGAGAAACTGCTTTTACATAAGTTGACTGCATGAGGCAAGCATGAAAAAGAAACAAAAAAGCTGAAACTTTTGAAGGGGAGAAGAGAGGAAGAGAGAGAGAGAGAGAGAGAGAGAGAGAGAGAGAGAGAGGGGTGCATTAGTCCTGGATCAGATAGAGAGGGGGATGAATTGCTGAAGGCTATGTTTTTATGGGAAGTTCTGTTGCAGCACCCAAGTAAGATGGCTTTGTAGCTTAGATAATAGAGTCTATCCCAGAGTGGGGGAGAGATGATTTCTTCCCACTGCTCTGGAAATCTTTAGAGTTGATGCCTTTGTGAACATCAGAAGACAGAGCCTGCAGCATGGTGATTCATGGCACCTCAAAAGCAGAGTCTCAAATTGCAAACATTGACAATAAAGCTCGGGCAGAAGAAACATGGCAGACAATACAATAATCCAAAAGCAAGGACACAACAAGCCTACCATAAGCACCCTCAGACTTAAAAGAGAGAAACTATACAGGCAGCAGAGAAACTTTTCAGAAGTCCTATTGTGTGAATGAGAATAAGAACCAGAAAGTGTGGACAATTCCTGCTACTGTTTCTCTATCATGCTCTTTAGCCCAAGAAGCCAGCAAGAGACTTTTCCAATTCTGCATTTGCTTGTGTCCCTGGCTTCCTTCCCAGTAGCCCCCACTCCTTTCACTGGCTGCTCTAGGGACATTAAGAACACTGTGACCTCAAATGTGCCATAATTCACATCAAAAACATAACCATTTCTCTCCATGCATATCCAAAGCTATAAATCAGATTTGTAGAAGGAAGATAAATCATCAAATTCATACCAGGAGAGGAACTCTGACAAGGGGGCTTTCCTCCTGCCCCAGGAAATGCACAAAAATGTAAAAAGTGGGGACAATGAGGTCCAGAACGCATTTTCCTCAATGTACCTTGTAGGCTTTGGACTCCAAAATACCTGGGTTCAAATCCCAGCTCTGTTATGTAACTTTGGAGAAGCCTCATTATCTCTTTACCTCGGTTTTTTGCATGTTATAAATGAGCAAATTACTTCTCAGGCTGTCAGAAGAACTAAAGAGAATATATTCCAAATGACTGGTGCATTGTAAGCTTTCAATACAAATATAAATAAGATTTTATAAAAGGACAAAAAAAGGTATTACTCTATGAATACACTACCAGGAATTGTCACCTCCCTCTGCAAACCCAAGAACTATCTTCCTTAAGGATGAATATCTGAAAGTTGAGTGAGCAATTTATCCTTTAAATTAGGATGACTTTTGGCCCAGGCAGAATAATAATTATTTTTTTGCAAACTGTATTGGATGCCACATATTGATTTAGGATTAACAGGTACAAAACAAGTCACAGAGAGTGAATTCTCCTCAAATGTCAAGGGGAATCAGTGAAGCATTGGAGGAGCAAAGAAGTGAGGAGGGGGAGGAAGGAGATTGGGAGGGAGGACAAAAGGAAGAAAATCAATTATGACACCATGGATGAAATGTCTCCAGAGTCCCAGCTGTGACCCTGACTCTGCTGTGTGATAGAGTTATCCAAGAAAGCTACATTAGGGCATCCAATGGAACAGAAGGAAATTCTGTCCTCTTCTCCATTTCAGCCTGCTTTTAATTGCTCTTGAAAGCTGCTCTGCCTGCCTCATGCCCCAGATGTTGAGTTGCAGCATCTACTAGGTGTGTGGAGATGTGACAGTAAGCAGAGCTGTCCTCAACTCTGCCTGGACAGGCAGACACATAGGCTCCTGAGTCTAGGAATTCTTGTAGACAGGACATACTCCCAGCTGGAGCCCCAACTTCGAGAGATCCAAACTCAGAAGGCTGAGGGGAAGAGGAGACAGGCAGGCAATCTACTTGAGGAAAGTAGTTTGGGGGCTGAGGGTGAGTCCGAAACATACACCTCTCCTGAGACAGGCGGCCATTGCCAAAACTACCATCTATACAAGCTGGACTCTGGAACTGGTATGGCCAGGTTTTCCCAGTGCTTCCAGAGAAGCTCAAGTCTGGAATTTAGAGTGAAATCTCTCCCCTCCTTGTCAGTTAGTTAGTTAGCTAGCTAGCTGGTTATAATTCACAAACAATAATTTGCAAATTACTTCAAATCTATCAGAATAGCTATTACAGAAAAGAAAAGTGATTTTTGCAAGATGTGGGAAAAAGGGAGCCCCTGTACACACTTGGGAAGAATGTAAATGGGCATAGACATTCTGGAAAAGGAAATGGAGCTTCCTTAAAAGAATCGAATACAGAACTATAATGAAGCCCAGTAATCGCATTACTTCATGGAGATTTATACATACATGCATATACATGTCTTTAAAGGGGTAGTATGCAATCTAAGTCTCGAAAGCCGGTAACTAGTTTAAAATAGATTTATATTTACACATAAGAGCTTTCAACCCAAATGAAACCTGATGGCCACCCAGACGGGACTGAAAGTTTCAATTTTACAACGGAGCACTAGTCGCTATTTCTTTGCATTTTTGTTGTTCTTGTTGTTTGTTTGTGTTGAGTATGTCTTCTTTTATTCTATCCTTTTGTGTGGTCTAATTGACAAAGAAACCTTTATATAATTAGGGTGTATAACTTGATGTTTTAATAGACACATGAATGGTGAAATAATTATAAATAAAGCTAATTCACATATTTACCACCTTACATGGTTGCCATTTTCTTTTGTCTTAAGATTTACTATCTCAGCGTATTTCGAGTTCTATATACAGTACTGTAATGTGTTGTCAACTACAGTCATATTGCTGTACATTAGGTCTCCAGGACTCAGTCATCATGCATAACTGAAACATGTGTTTCTTGCCCTCCACCTCCCCATTTTCCTATCTGCAATACCTCCAACTTGGATGGACCTAGAAGTAATTATGCTAAGTGGAATAAGCCAGGCCTAAAAAGACAGAGACTGCGTGATTCCAGGTACATACGGAATCTAAAATAGTCAGAGTCCCAGCAGCACAGTGGTGATTCCAGTTTTGAGGACACATTATGCTACCTTCTCTCCTGAGTGTAACTTGCAGGAGGCAGAAGGAAGTGATCAGCCTCTCAGTCCTTGGACAGTTTCAAGTACTTGGCTGGGCCAAGAGTGTGAGTGAGTCATCATTTCTGTACAAGTTACACCCTCCAGGTAACAGAAGTGAAACACACATGCAGCCTCAGCTGAGCACCATGTTACCCCAGCCCCAGAGGTAAACATGAAACCACAAGGTCCTCACCTGTTTGTTCATATCACAGTTCACAAGGCCATATTGTTAGAAACAACTATTTTCCAATACCAAGTTCCAGTCCCCACTCCAACTCTCCCACAAACACACAAAACAAAGCAAAAATCCTTGAATTCAGTGAACTCAGAACACATTTACTGCAGAGTCCTTGCAGATTTGTTTTGCATGTTACTTAACAAAACAAGTTGAATTAATGATCAGTGTTGGAGCGCAGAAAGATCTTACACGGAAATCAGCCCCTCTTGAGTTTTCTGGAGGAATCAGCTCCCTGACAATAATAGCCACTGGAGCTGGAAAGTGGCCATTCCCAAAAGAGCTGCGTGCTGGTCACTCTGCTACAGTCCCCATGGTTTCCTGCTGTGTCCCACCCAGCTTGGTCCCCATCAGTCTCCAGATTGCAGACACTGCCTTAAAACATGAAGGAAAGTGGTTAGGGATGGAAGGCTCAGAGAGCCTGGTGGAGACCCATAGTTATCTCTGGTCCCTGAGACTTTGTTCTAGTTTCCCTGGAAGCCACTCAATACACTGTAGGAACCATGAATTTGTAGGTGCTAAGCCTGATTGTATCAGTTCTGCCAACACCAACCAGTGGCTTCCAGCTCACTCAGAAAGGAAAGCAGTCTTCAGAAAAGCCACAAAGTCTGAGAAAAGTAAACTTGCCTCAAGTGAGGATTCTCCATCTCCTGTTCCCCTATTCATTCCGCCTCTAGCATTTCTGCCCCAACTACACTGAATTTCTTAATGTTTCTAGGATTCACCAAGCATGTTGCTGCCTTAGGACCTTTGGACCTGCTGTTTCCTCTGCCTAGGATACTCTTTTCTGGATTTCTTCACTGCCTATCCCTTCACCTCTTTCAAGGCTTAAACATCACTTAATAAAATCTCTTCTAGTCAGGCTATTCAAAATGACAACCATTCTCTCTTCCCAGAATGACCTGTCCCCTTCATTATATTTTTCCATTGTACTTGCTACCTTCTAATGTATTTTATAATCTAGTTATTTACTTTGTTCATTGTCTCTTCATTCTCATAGAATTTCCTATGAAAGCACCCGTATGTGCATGCAAGTACATGTATATGTATGTAACTTATTATCTACCATCACCTAGATCATATTTTTCAGCAATTTTTTTCTGTAAAAAAAGGTCAGATAGTAAATATTGTAAGCCTGTGGGACACACAGCTCTGTAACAACTACCTAACTCTATACTGTAGCACCAAGTCAGCCACAGGTGACATACTAATGAATAACTATGGCTGTATTTCAGTGCCACTATATTTACAAAAACATGCAGCAGCTGGATTTGGCCATAGGGCCATAAAAGGCCAAACCCACATCTAGAACAATGCCTTGAAGACATTAGTATTTTATAAATACTTGTTAAATACATTCAGTGGCTTTTAACATCAGCTTCTCACAGATTACATTTCTTTTCACTAACTTTTGTTCTTTCATTTTTTTCTTTGCAACCATCCCATCTTGCAGATGAAAAAAGCAAGGCTCGGAGAGGCAAAGGGAGCTTCCCAAGATCTGAGAGCTAGGGAGGGGCAGAGCCAGACCCATGAGAGCTGGGAGTCTGTCAGATTCCAGAGCCACCTGCTGCAAGCTCTCTTCACAGAGGCAGCACCAGCCATGTGCAGAATAGACCAGAAACAACACCTGGTGCTTAAAGAAGCAGCTGTGGACATCTTGCTCCATGCACCTCCAGAAACTGTTCAAGTATTTTGGGTAACTTCCGGGTGTCATTTTCTTCAGGCCTCCTTGCCTTCCAGCTATAACTCAGAAGTGGCTTCTGTATTTCACACCATAAAAATGCCACCAACCGTTACCTGAAAAGAGTGAGATTCAAAAAACCCAGGAAGCAGAGAGAAAACACAAGGCCAGCATCAAGTCAGAGAAAAATGGTGATTCCTTGGGTTACTGGGCCTTAACTGAGCAGATGACAACACAAAAAAACTAAGCCTGAATCAGAACAGAAAAAAAAATGATGACCATTAATGACAAGAGCTTGCAGTTTTACACTAGGATCCACATGATGACAAAATCTTGTGATGATCCAACAAGGAGTGTATTTTTACTCTATTCATACAAAATAAACAAAGTCTCAGGAAGTCATTACCTACCTGAGGCTACATAGCTCCTAAATACATCAGCCAAGACATGAGCTCAGGTTTACATGGCTTTTCAGCATCAGCATTAAGTGCATGGGCTCTGGAGCCAACCACTCCTGGATCAACCTTTGACTGGTGACTTCGACTCTCTGGGATTCATTTTCTTCTGTGAAATGAGGCAATAATAATGGGATGTAATTCCCAGGTTCTACATGTGAAGCACTAAATACCATGGTTCACAGAGTAAGCACTCAGGTAATGCTGACTCTAATTGATACCAATACTCCTGGTACTAGGGCTCGAAGGAGAGCTAATGCCACCATGGGTTCTTCATTCTGATTCTAAGAATCACAAGATTCTCTCCACTGGCCAGCTACAGCCTAATGGCATACCCTGTAGTATCGCATGATGCCCTCTGGAACCAATTTCTAAACTTCTTTCCCACCTATCTCCAGTCATCATGTGCAACTAAGCTGACTCCTTTGGAAAAAAGAACCCCAAAATCAAAGCCACTAGAAAGTTCTAATCAGATAGTACCACCATAATGTAGGACTTCCCACTGTCTAGTGGTCCAAACCATAAAGTGTCTGCTCTCTGTTTAGGCAAGAAGAACACTGTTGCAGGAGTCAAGGGTCTTTGGTTCAAGATCTAACATTAGCTCCCTATGTGGCCATTAGAGATTCCCTTTCACTGTTTGGGCCTCAGTTTCTCCCAATGTAACATGAGAAGTTGGAAATAGGTAAGTCTCCAAAGATCAATGTGGGGTACTATTCAAGGATTCACACATTCAACCATTTACTCAGTTACTCATATGATCACTCAACAAACCCTGATCAACCCTTTATTATGTACCTAACACTTAAGACATGCACAGCCTCCATCTTTGCAAAGCTAAACTTTTGCTGAAGGAAATAGATAAGAAGTGAGTGACCTAGTACACCATTCAGGAAGTGATCTATTCCCTGAAGAGCAATGAGCACAAAAAGAACATTGTAGGAACAGGGGTTTTCTTAAACAGTCATTAAGATCGGCTCTCCTGAGCAGGTACCATGAAGGAAGAATAATCCATACAGTAGTCTTGGGGAAAGAGTTCCAGGTAGAAGGAATAAAGTATACAAAAGCCTTAGGCAGAGGCAAGTGTAAGGTCTTCATGGGACATCCAAAGGCCAGAGAGGATGGATCTGAGAAAATGACAAAGTGCACATTTGATAATTTCCCAGGTAGGATCTGCCTCAACTCGAAGAAGCTGCTCATACTAAGATTCAGGCACCATGAAAGTTCTTTGAGAATCTCCAAGCCCACCATATGGTCAAACTGGACTCTTCCCAAACCATCCCTCTGCCTAGAACCTCCTTCACTGTCTTCTGGACAGTTCCCGATATTCAGATTGAGTGTTAACCTTGGCCCAGGAGCCATCTCTAGGCCTCCAGTCCCAGCTAGAATGAGAGCACCTCCTCTGTACCCCATAGGAGCCTACACCCATCATGTGGAGATCTGGTAGATAACTAATGGCTTAACCATTTGCCTTTCCTACTAATTTATAAGCTTCTTGAGGGTAGGGACCAAATTTTGTTTACCTTTGCATTCAGGTCACATACCTCGGGGCCTAGACATAGTAGGTGCCTAGTTATAGCCATACTAGTTTCCATTTACTGAGTATCTACTATGAGCTGGGCCTGTACTGAGCACTTTGGGGGAATTTTTTATTAGATCCTCTTAATTAGGCTGAATTAGGCTGTAACACACAGAGAATTAGCCCAACTTATAGATATGGAAACTAAGAAAAGGAGTCACATGACTCAAAATTGTCCTGCTGATATTCAGAGAAGCAGGAATATGTGTTCATGAGCTCCCAACTCCTAACTTGCACTCCTAACCACCAGAACAGTGGTTCTCAAAGTATAGTTCCTAAACTGGTAGCACCAGAATCATCTAAGGACTTGTGAGAAATACACATTCTCAGCCTCCATCCCTGATGTGTCTTGGAAACTCCAGGTGTATAGGTAAAAAATCTGTATTCTAAGAAATCCTCCAAGAGACTTTGGTGCATAGCTAACTTTGAGAACCAGTATTCTAGAGTGCATACCTCACAGCACACTCATCCACAATTTGTATTCACTGACAGTATACTTGCAAGAAAAAATTTTCACCAACTTCTGCCCTTATGGAAATCATTGTTCTGTGTTTATTGAATGAATGTTACACCTATCATACCTGGAAACACAAGATGCTTCCCACATTTAATCAAGATGTATAACATCTGTGGAATATAGAAGGATCAGCCAACATAGGAACCAAGGAGAGAGAGAGAGGGAGAGAGAGAGAGAGAAACTGGAAAGAAGTGGTATTCTTGGCTCTCCTATTTCCATTGGTTCTTCTGGGGGAGCATCTTGCTTCTTTCCTGATATGAATTAGGCTGTTCTCATTATCAGATGAGCTCTGGGCCTTGTCGCTGAGAATGGTTGCGCTTCACTTTGGGAAACTCTGGTCTTTACCGCCTCCTAGCTCCGGAGGGGGAAATGGAGTGCTGTTCAATCTCCAGGAGAAACTTGTCACACTGGCTGTCTGACATGAAGTTGGCTGTTATTGGAGGAGCTTGGGGCCTTTTGTCACTGACAATGGCCATGGTACTTTCTGGGGAAGCCGTGGTCCTTATTTTGAGCATCGCTGTCTGTCTCCAGTGCAGAACCTTCAGTCTACTGGCTCAGATTCTTCACCCCACTGGCACAGACTTTCTAGCTTCCACTGCTGACCATTGGCCCTTCCCAGTGCAGATCCATGAAACAGACTTGCATGAGACATTGTTGTGGGCTCTAGGTCTTCAGCTGGACTCAGGCAGGATGTTGTCATGGGATCCGAGCCCTCAGCTGGATTTTTTGGGGTCTTTAATGTGTGGACAGATGACTTGTACTTTTCGTGTTTGACTTGTTGGCTGAGTATTACAAAATAATTCTGTAAAGTAAGTGTCCTGTATTAAGTTGTTTTCCTTGCAAGCCATGACTACAACAGGGCATGATCTCTAGGGTGCATTTTTGTCCTTGACTCCTCCCTTCTCTTTCTCTGCTTCTCCACTGCCCTAGAGTGATCAAGTATCCTCTGCCAGGCACTTTTACCATGTAGTTTCTGCCTTAGAGCAAGCAGACAATGTACTGAACCCACTTAAAACCAAACCAAAACAAAGCTCTCTTCCATCAAGTTATGAATGTCAGGTATTTTGTCCCAGTGGCAGAAAAATAAGTAATATATATTTATTTTTCCCAGTTTTCTTAGCTTGGCTTGAAAGCACAAAGGCAAATTACATATTGTAGACCAAAGGATTGATTGTTCTCAACACAGAGACAGGAATGAAAACATTTCAAGCAGACACTTGCCAGTCTCCTTCTGAGAAATGAGTTCCTCATATAAGTTGCCAGAAAGTGTGGCCACAAACAATAGTAGGTCAGAAAAATTCTACTCTTCTCTTTCACAACATTCCTAGGATCCAGAAACTATTTGACATACCACTGAACCCAGCAAGATTTCTCCACTATGGAGGAAAAAAAAATTGATTGCATCAGAAAAGGGAAGGAGAGGAAGAAAAGGCATAAATATTACTGAAGACATACTATGCACAAGGCATTATAACATCTACCCTACATACAAGTTACCATTAATTTTTATAACACTCTTACATAGTTAAATTAATATCCCTATTTTAGAGGAGTAAACTAGGATTCAGAAAAGTTAAGTGATTTGCCCAAGGATACACAACTACTAAGACACAAAACTTGAATTCAACACCAGATCTGTCTGACCATGCAGGGGATGTTCTTGTAGACTGTAAAATAATTTATCCTAATTACTACCAAAAAAAGTCTACAAATCAATTAGGAGACAAGTCTGAAAAATTCCTTCACCAAGGAAAATATATTTCAGCCTCAATTTCAAAAGTATACATCTCATTTAATAGGAGAAGCAGCATCATGGTCCTGACACTGAGACAAAATAAAATTAAAGTTGGCTTCCCCTCCAACTCTGAGAAAATATTCGGAGTGTGTTTTTCTATTTTAGGCACAGTTACAACCAGAGGAGTCAAAGTGAATTAGTTTGGGTGATTTTTTTTTTCATTTTTGCCTAGTCATCTGTAAACAAGATCTATTAAAATAATTAAATGCAAATTCGGTAATTTCCGCAACATTTAACTCCAAAATAGCAGATTTTATAAGAATGGGTATATTTAGCACTGAATTGGTTCTTCGCTTACTTTTGTCTAATGGCCTATTTGAAAGTCATCTTCCGAGCCTGGGAAGCGTGCGTGCCCGTGTTGCCAACTGCCCCACGCGGTTTTCAGGTGAAGAAAAGCACGACTTCTACCCTCACCTCAAATCAAAGAAGCGAACATGGAGAATCTGTCATGCTTCACCTTCTCTCCTTTCCCGTGACAATAACAATCTTTCCTTTCCCAGAATTCCTTCTACCGGCATTGTGGCAAAGGACAAAGAGAGAATGGAAAAGTACTGTACCAAGATGCCAGGACTCAGGCAGCTTCTTAAAGACAGAGCCTTGGAGATTTGGGAATGTGAGTTGGGGCATTACTTTACTGGGTGTGGCCCGGAGCCCAGAACAGCAATGAGAAAAGCAGACAGACAAGGGAGGGCCAGACAGAAGAGGAAGGGCAAGCCACGCCCCTTTAAATCCTGTGGTGGCTCCTCTATGTCACAGGAGTCAGCCTCTGAGTCAGCCACGCTTCCACCTGAACTTGAGCTCCCCGGTACTATTTATATACCCCATGCTGTACTCAGAAAGCTACTTGGAAAAGATGCAAAAGGCTACAGTGAAGAAACTGGAGAGTCCTAGGAAGAAAAATATTAACCCCCCAAGTAATTCTCCAAGTACGCTTTGCCCCTGGGGTGGGCCGGGTAATCCTGAGCTGTATCAGAGCATAGATATCCAAAGGCAAACAAAATTTTCCCCCAGAGGCCTGGCTTTCTCTGTGTTGTCTCAGATTTATAATCTGAGACAACATCTTTTCCTGCCTTGAACTTTAATAGTTAAGTCTTTCTTTCCAAGTGCTTATCTGGAAATCTATGACAGCTAGTGCCAATAGGATCACACTTACGTGGACCCTCCTCATACCAAATAAAACTTTACCATACAGGAGTGGTTGTGCATAACCAACCTTCTGTTAATATTTATTATAGTTTACAATGCATTACTTAGTCTTGTCCAAAGCCCTGAAAGATGAATCTTCATATCATCCCCACTTTGTAAATGAACAAACTGAGGCCTAGAGATGGAAAGCACCAGAGATAAGATCATTGAGCTAGTAAGTGGCAGAATTGGGTTTTTCTAAAGCCCTCTGTTGTGGTGAAAGACAAAATCCTCAATGAAAGAACCTCCCATTAAGTTGTCTTGTAACCTGACACTGAAATAAATTCCTAGGCCAAGACCCAGAACAACAACAATCTAGCCACCAAATTGACCAACCTACCTGGTGCCTGCCCCCCAGTCCTCTGCTGTTAACCAGACCCAAGGTCTTTTGTGTCCAAGGAAACCTCAAAGTCACATTCCTTTCTAGCTCAATTAAGTCTGCGATATTGGAAAGTAGGAAGTCTGATCAAACAATATAGTCAGTAAGTTTTTAAATGATTTTTTAAAAATATGTTATAGTAAAAGAAATGCCATTAATCTCCCTCAAGATACTCTCCCTCATGTTGAACACACTACTCTCACCATTCTTGACTATTTCTGAAGCAATTCCTCTTTCATGAGTATTTCTGTGGCTACCTCAAGGTCCAGAATTGATTCAAAATGCTTATGGAAATTTCTGTCAAATATAATCATTAGTGTGTCCTCATCCACTTTATTCACAGATCTGCTACTCTATAACTTCTGGCTCTTCTCCACAGTCAAAATGACCATGGAATATAAATGTTTTGAATGGATTCAGGACATCAAGGCAACCATGACACTCATGAAAAGAGACACTCATGAAAGAGGATTCTCAGAATTACTTCGGAAAGTAGCAAGAACAACGGGGTATGTATTCAATGGGAGAGAAGAGGTATTTTGAATGGGACTAATGGTACTGTCTTTTACTGTAATGAATTTTTAAAATTTAAACACTCACTCTATTTTTTAATCATATCTTATATGTTCTTCCCTCATACCACTACAATCAGAATTACACTTCCAAAACTAGAAATTATTGTTATGCCATTATGCTACACATACACACGCATTCCTCATATCCACTTCTGCTTACCTTTATTCAGCAATCTTCTTTTTAACTAAACAAACTATATTTATATTTTCATCTTCAATGAAACCTCTTCTCATCCTGTTCTATACCCATCCTGGCCTTTCTCAAACAGATCTCAAATTAGACCTTTCCACCTTAGACATCACACAAAAGCTATTTCATCTACCTAACATGTTCTTCTAGCCTCTTTCCAACCACTTTTCCACATTAATTCATCCTCATCCTTTAGATATCAATTGCAACATCATATCCACAGAGAAAACCTTCAAACAAGGTGGGAGTCACTTGACCATATGCCTACACAACACTCAGAACCTCTTCATAATAATGATCAAAACTATCATTTAGGTTTCATAAAGAATAGCTTAATTTTTGTCTTTCCTGCTGAACTGTAATTTCCATGCTGTACTTTGTAACCTTAATGCCCTCCAAAGGCCCATGAATTAATGACTTGATTTCCAGTCCATGTCACTATGGGAAGGTAATGGATCTTTAGGACGTGGACCCTCATGGAAGGAAGTTAGAGTACTGGGGGTGTGACCTACAAGAATATATGGACACCCCAGTATCTCTCCCCCTGCCAATTCCTGGCCACTATGAAGTTAGCAGTGTCTTCTCTGCCACGTACTCCCACCATAATATGCTGCTTCACCACAGGCCCAAAGGCAAGCAAGTCAAGCAATCACAGACTAAAACCAATAAACCCATGATCAAATGAGCCTTTCATCCTTGTAAGTTGATTTGTGACAGCCATTTGTTATAGCAATGGAAAGCTAACACACTCAAGAACAAGCCCATCTGGATTGTACAGCCCTGAACCCCTACTGTCTAGTACAATAAGTGCTTGTCAAATAAACACGAGAGCATTGGCTCCAGCCTTTTCTGTCATTCTCTCTCTCACGTGCACCTGTGCTCCCTGGATTTTCCTATGAGGCTCTTCTAAATCAAGAACACCATTGTCTGGGAGCCTCAGTCATCATGTGATCAACATTTGCTTCTAAGCAGCAGGGGGCCATTGAGTTCATGAGAACAGATTTCCACAAAGCACCAGCAATCTTCTTCCTTTGCTGACTGTTTTCAAAAACAGCAGCGGAATAAGGTTTTCTGGGTTTAAAGAAGAATATATTCATGCTAGTTCTTGTATTTGCTTATACTCTCTGTGAATTTGGGCTACTTGGTCTTTCTGAACCTCAATTTTCTTGTTTTTAAAATAAAGGAATACATCCATACAATCTATAAGACTATTTTTGAGGAAACTATGATAATATGAATTAGTTCATTGCAATAGTAAAGAAGTTTGAATCCTCCATCCTCCCTCCAACACCTGCCTTGTGGCAGGTGACCCTGGACAAGTGGCTTGAGTACTCTACATTAATTCCCATATCTATAATCCAGAGTTAATCCCAACCTCTTTCCCTCCTCTTTTTGTGACTGGATTGTGATCATCATGGTGCAGAGGATGTCATATATGCCTTACCCAAAGTCTCTTTTCCAGAAGGTGTGTCTCTAACCTTCCAGTTGCTGTGAATAATGTGCCTAATTGCTCCTAGCCACATTCCTCTATGGAAAATTGGGTCCAGCAAAATGAGAGCTACCTCTCCAATGAGGTTACTCCCTCCCACTCCTGAAGCATAGTTAATGACTCATTAACACTGGAGTACAGAAAGCCAATTTCCTCAATATAGGATCAGCTCAGATATATCACCAATGTTTAGAGTCTGCATGGAATCAGGCCGAATACTAACTGACTATTCTCTGGATTCCTTTCTTTGTATAATATTGCTGTTATGGTTTGTGTCTAATGCCCCCCCAAAGCCTCATGCCATCATAGGACTATTCAGAGGTCACTAAATTTAGGGTTTGTGATTCATTCATGGTCCAATGCTGAGATAAAGGGTGTGAGTGCTACACTCGTCCTAGGGTGAGTAACCTGCATACAATATAGCCTGCTTGCTTTTGTGATTTTCTTCTACATGAACTGCTTCTCTTTGGGGATGCCCTTCTGCCAAGCCACTCTGCCTTGGAGCCAGCTGATTATGGACTGAAACTATGCCAAACTGTAAGCCAAATAAACCATTCCTTCCCTAACTTTGGGCATATTTTGTCTCAGCAATGAAAAAAATATCTAAGACAATTGCATTCCTCCCTAACTTTGTGAGGAAAGCATACCTCAAAAACTCACTTGAACAAAATTCTTCACCTCAGATTTCTTCCAAGGAAATCAGTTGAAAAAATACAAAGCAAGGCGCTCTGGTTTTACATATATCATCTCAAATAATGTACATAACAGGACTATTGTATAGATGAGGCATAAGACTAAAAGAAAGCAAGCAACCTGCCCAAGCCTGAGTCTTAAAATATCTCCACTGTTGGAGGAACCATCCAGCCCCATGGAGTACCCACATGAATGGTACCCATGGATGGAGGAACCATCCATGACCCACATGGACAAAGAGAGACAGAAGAGAAATGGTGTCTACTTTTTCTTGAGTTCTTCCTTTGCCCAACAATAGGTGGTTTGATGTTTACTGTCTTTCCCTAAATCTTCTGGGGCAGGAGAAACCCAGGCCACTTGGTATATCAGGTGTGAGATGGGCAGACACATATACTTGACATGGATGAGGCAGATCAAGCAATTCAGTGGAAATGTTGACCCAAAACAACTTCCACCTAAGAGGTAGTGAAGGGGTGATGGAATCCTTTGGGAAGGAAAGGATTTTTCTCTAAAATCTGCACCTCGGTAATCTCTGGACACGATGAACTCTCCATCTTTTCTTTATTCCTTTTTTATTTCTAAATGTCTTTTAGACAATACAGTTCAGCACCCTCCAAATCCTACATGGACAAATGACCATTTCAGAAAATATTATCATTGCCTCCTCTGCATCCATTCTCACCTCTCCTTTCAACCATAC
Source organism: Dolichotis patagonum (assembly GCA_004027295.1). Classification (NCBI taxonomy): domain Eukaryota; kingdom Metazoa; phylum Chordata; class Mammalia; order Rodentia; family Caviidae; genus Dolichotis; species Dolichotis patagonum. The sequence goes on along the minus strand of PVJX010005266.1, from coordinate 43,739 downwards.
CCTGCTTCGCATTTGGGGAATTTACCTTTGTTCCAATCTCAGCACTATGGTTTAGGTAGAAAAGACCTTACCCTGCAGTCTAAGGATTAACCTTCATGCATCTTCTAGCGAGTTATAGAAGGTCATATGACACCACTTGGGCCAGTGAACAGAAAAAATTCCAGCACAGGGGCAAAAAGTACCTAAAGAAATATTATGCCTTTTCTGAAGGTATGAACTGAAGATGGAATTTCTTTTGTTGCTCCAAATGTCTTCAGACTAAAAGAAAAGCATAGTAATATGAAAATTTACCAAGAAGCCCCAGATATAAAACTATCACAGTGGAAAGGCAAAGTGGGAAAAAAAACAGGTCTTTATTATAAACTCCACCTAATTTGAACATTATCTCTTTGTTTTCCTTGTTGCTGTAGCCAAGAAATTGCACAGAGATTTGTGTTTCCTTTTTGTAAACAATGGAAAAATTTTAATGAGATATATATATATATATATATATATATATATATATATATATAGTGTGTTCTCTGGTGAGTTCAGTGCTTCTGCTGACTCCTCATATCTGTTTCAAAGAATTGGCCCCTACAAGCTTCCCTGTCCTTCCCTTCTTGGGGTGCTGTTGTTGAGCTTGTGGTTCTTGTCACTACTGTTGCTTTGGCAGTTATCTAATGAGTTATTGGTAACTCCTCAGTATGGCAAAATACTGAAAAGATTTTCAATGCTGCCCCTGTCTATACGTGTAATTTAAATCCTAAATGTGGATTAGGGGCAGAAAAGTGCCTCTCAGTACCTCAAGCACACAAACTCACTGGGTAAACCTAGCTGATCAGTAGAAACTTTCTCAAGAGCTGTATTGAAATCTCTTCTGAGATCTAGTCCTGCCTAGGAGAAAAGGAGTGCTGTGATTACCAAGTGCAGTCACATGATGCAGTTAACCCTCTTGTACAGTTTTGTTTCTGTGGTTTCCGATACCTGCCATCAATAAAAAGGGTAAGTATAATGCAGTAGGATATTTTGAAAGAAAGAAACTATGTAACTTCTATTCCAGTGTATCATTATAAATTTTCTATTTCACTATGAGTTATCATTGACCTCTTACTGTACTTAATTTATAAATCATACACATCAGGTATGTACATGTCACATATCTTATACACACATATGTACAGGGAAAGCATAGCATACATCAGGTTCAAGACTATCTGAGCTTTCATACATCCACTGGGGGGACTTAGAATATAACCACCTGTAGATAAGAGGAACTACATATATTTTTGTCTATTTCAGGTCAAAATCATACCTTAAAGGTTTCCAACAATGTCCAACTTTCCTTGCAGCCAGATAGTTCTCCCTCCTGTTCTACCTAAATAATTCATAACGCAATTTCAGCCCAGCTCTCCCTCGTCTATTCACAGTGGCCATAGGGGCTGCCTGTCAACCCCGCCCAACCCTTTTACATTCATGATAAAGAGTGCTATAAAACTGTCTTTTCCATCTAGTTCTCTTCTATGTGCTAAATGACCCCTTGCCACAGCTTTGGGTCTCAATCTAGACAAGGCACTCCCTCTCCATATAAAATGACTGCAGAGCCTAGACTAGCAAAGCAGCTCTGCCTGGGGGCTCGCATTTTTAATCCATCCTTGAGTACAGTAAGAATTCCCTGGATTAAATAAAATGAAACTAAGAATCATTTTGGAAACTCCAATCTTCCCAAATTTAGTTCTACAGCCTGAACATTTATGTCCACCCAAAAGTCACAAATTGAATTCTAATTCCCAATGTAATAGTATTAGGAAGTTATGCCTTTCAGAGATGATTGGGTCATTAGGATAGAACCCATATAAATGGAATTACTGCCCTTATGAGAAAAGACATGGCAGCAATGATTTCTCTCTTGCCTATCTGAGGATACAGAGAGAAAGCTGCTCTGAAGCAGAAAGTGAGCCCTCACTAGACACTGTATCTGCTGGATTTTTATGTTGGACTTCCCAGCCTCCAGAACCATGAGAAATAAATGCAATTAAAGATGTTCTGTCTAGATATTCTGTTATAGCAGCTCAAAATGACTTGGATACTTTCTTCCACTGAATGTCTATTATCCATCTCCAGTGACAGCCAACAGACTGCTAAATAGCAGTCCATCACTGAATGCGTTAACTTGGGATCCTGGTAAATGGCAACTAAAGAAAAGGAGTCCCCACATACAAATATACCATACTATGCTTTCTCTCTCACCTGCCCTTCTTTTTGGAAAATCTCCTCTCCCCAGAAGTCTGTCTTGGTAAAGCTATAAATCACCAGGTCCCACCTTCTTCTGTTAGCTTTCTCTTGCAGTAGCAAAAATAACTGACTTTAAAGGAGGAAAATTTTTTCATAGAAGAAGAGTGCTTTTTGTATTTTCCTTATTATTAATATCTACTTATTTTAAATTCAAATTTTTTAAAGGATAAAAGGCTTATTTTGGCTCACAATTTCAGAGATTCCAGTTTGTACTCACTTGGACCCTATGTTTTGGCCCTGTGTGGTACAGAGTAGCATGGCAGTAGTACAAGGCAGAGCAAAGCTGCTCACCTCATTGCAGCCAGGAAGCAGAGAGAGACAGAGAACAAGAGGCTAGTATCCCCAAATGCCCTGCGAGGGCACGTACCTAGTGGCTTTCCTTCTTTCCCTAAGGCTGTGCCTCCTAACCATTCCACCATCTCCCAGGAGCACCATTAGTTGTGGACTAAGCCTTTGACACATGGACCTTTGGGACACTTACAGACTGTGGCACCCACCTGTCAAGGGGCAGATATTGAATCCACATTAGACCAATGAGACACTTCCTGGGATTTTAAATTTTGAACAAAAAAAGGTGGAGCTAAATATAGGATCTGCTGGGGTGGTGGTACACAGGTAGGATTGATGAACTCTCTTGCTGTCTACCATATATATCTAGACTCTCCCTGGGCCCTGATTCCCTAGCCTTCCCTCCTTTTAGGGAATCAATATATTCTCATTTCAATAATGTTAAATAGGGTTGGTTTCTGGTGTTTGCATCAACAAACACTAATGCGTAGTGTTAACATTCCACGAAGGTGTTCTGAGTTTTTAAAACCTTAATTATAGATTTCAAAAATAACCATGTCACACATGTGCTAGCATTACTTAAGAGCTTGGTCCTGGAAAATAATGGCAAAGATTCTCTATGTATAAACCAAATGATTTCACAACAAGAGATTTTATCAAGGAATCAGAGTAATCTGAAATTGCTTTTGTGATGCTGATCTAATGTCTCATTAAAATTAGACAATTCAAAGGGAATGCAAATGCCATCAAACTGAGTAAGCATCATCAGAAGAAAACGTGTCTTCCAGGAGAAATGTATTGTTTAAGGGGCTGTCCTGATTGGCACAACCAGCTTCCTCTTGTTAAAGCACTTTTGAAAAAAAAAGAAGAAAAGAAAAGAAAAAGACAGAGAATGTAATTTGCTAATTGCATAGTACAAATCACTTAAAGTGGAATGGGTTTCGTGTTGTCATTTTTTAATGACCCACCTCTTTTTCTCTGTTACTTTAGTTCATCATTGTAGCATGCTGGTAACAAAAACAATAATATGTAGTGAAAGCTTATAATAGCTGAGACATTATACAAAGTAATTTACCTTCCTTACCTGAATTCTTCTTTATAAGACCCTCTGAAGTAAGGTGTATGATTCTGCATGTTTGCCAGATGAGAAAACAGAAGCTTAGGGAGGATTACAAATATGCAAAGTGTAACCTCAACCACTCCAATATGGTATTTATTATGTCTTCTGTGTACCAGGGGCTGTGCTAGATATTTCACATAGGTTCAGTGTCATGTCAGGTCTTCACCAGAATCATCTAAGTTTCTTAGCCTCATTTCACAGAAGCTGCAGGTGAAGGTCAGAGAGATTAAGTAAATGACACAAGGTCATTCAGCCAGCTTCAAAACCAGGCTGTCCAGCTGCTGTTGGCCTAGCTTTTAACCATTCCATTATGCCTCCTCTGGAGAAGGTTAGGTGGGCCCTTCCCCTTAACACTTGCAATTAAATGTAATTCTTTTTGGAAGATTGTAAGTACTCTCACCTCCATCGCCTACTATTATACAATTCCTCCTGAGTTGCTGCAGGATTAAATGAGTTGACCTATAACCTGTCAAATGCTTGAACAGGGCCCAGCACACACCGAATTCTATATATGTATTTGCTATTTTTCTTCTTTTTTTTTACCATTATCATTACTTAAGAGTATCAAACTTTGTTTCCAAACATCTAATAAGCACCTGTTTTAATCTCAGTTATTCATGTGTTCCTTTCAACCATTATGGTTCGATTCAGTAAAGCAAACCTCCCGCAATTTCTATTGCTTAGGTTTCTATTCATCCTCTTTGGCTTTTTTTTGCCATAATTTTTTATCTATTCATTTTCTTTTTTATTTTTGACTGACACATAATAACTCTACATAGTTATGGGACACAATGTGGTATTTCTATTCATGTCCACATTGTATAATGTTCAAATAAGGGTAATTAGGATATCCATTGCCTTAAATATTTATCATTTCTTTATGTTAGGAACACTCAAAGTCCTCTTTTCTAGCTATTTTGTAATACACAATGCATTTTTGTTAATTTTAGTCACCAACTATGCAACAGAACACTGGAATTTACCCCTCCTCTCTGACACTGTACCTGTTAACCAGTCTTTCTCCATCCCCCACTCTTTCCTACTTTTCCCAGCCTCTGGTAACAACTACTCTATTCTCAACTTCTACAAGATCATTTTTTAGATTTCATATATGTGTGAGAAAACATATTTCTTATCCTTATGTACCTGGCTTATTTCATTTGACATAATATGCTCCAGGCTTATCCATGTTGTCACAAATGACAGAATTTCATTCTTTTTATGAGTAAATAGTATTCCACTGGATCTATAAACCACATTTTTCTTTATCCATTTACCCACTGTCATTTAGATTAATTTCATATCTTGGTTATTGTGAATAGTCCTGAAATAAACTTGACTTGTGTTTGCCACATTTTTATCACTGTAGTTTAGTTTGCTATATAGCCTTACAAGTAAACTATGCATATGGATTTTCTTTTATGTAAACCAGACTTTTGCTACCAGTTAAGTGGAATTTCCCAAAAGGCTGTAGTTAGAAGTGCCAGCCATGGTACCCTGACTTTTGTTTGGGGCTTCCTTCTAGGCCCTTTTAACTTCCCACCTGAGGCTGCAAGGCCAATCCTGACTCTTACTGAGCATCCGTCTTTCACCGGGCTAAAGGAGCTGCTACTTTTCAACCAGGCATGAAAAGTGTAATAGAGACCTGGAGCAAAGGCACCATGGCAAGTGTTAGGATAACAGTGTCAAACACAGTGTCAGAGACAGCTATTAGCCTGTGGAGATAACAATCATATTGATTCTCAGAAAAGAAAGTAAGAAAACAAAGGACTGCAGATGCTATTGTTAATGCTACCTAATGAAGTTTCAAGAGGGCCACCTAACCTCTTAAAGGTTGGAGCTAGCAGTATGGGAGGGGAGACAATGGGGAAATGGAGAAAAGATATGATATGTGTCTGCAAAGCTTTGCTTCTACTTTTATTAAGTTACTTACTAGCCACATGACCTTCCAACAAGCCAACAAACCTGTTCCATGCCTCAAAATGGCAGAAGGATGTATTATGGGTGTATTATTTAACTATAAAGTGCTTTGATTAATGAGTTTTGTCATACATAAGTTTACCCTGATACCTCAAATAAAGATGCTTACATCTGGAATGTTTGCTCAGACAAAATAGCATCTTAGAAAGAACACAGGATCTGACAGTTAGACCACTGGTTCTCAACAGGAGATGGCTTTGACTCCTCAGTAGATTTCCAACAACATCTAGAAATGGTTGATTGTCATAACTGGAGTGGGAGAATACTATTGGCAGCTAATATATAGAAGCTATGGATATTACTTAACATTCTGCAATATACAACATAATCTTTCACTACCAAGAATGATCTGTCCCAGGATGCCAATAGTACTGAGGTTGAGAAGTGCTGAATTAGATCAATCCCAGTTCTGTCTTACTAGCTGTGTGAGCTTTGGAAAGATAACTTTTCTTTGGGCCTTACTTCTTCTTCTGTAACATGGGAATCAATAATGCCTTCCATATAGATATTTGGTGAAGATTAACTAGGATAATATGTGTGAATTCTTTGTGTAGAGGAGACAACAGATGGTCTTGATGGATATTAACTGAACAGGCTGCTTCTGCTTAGCATCCCCAGTAATCTCTAGGCTATTTCTAGGACCAGAAGGATCCCTTGGGAAGCCCCAAAACCTTAGCTGATGTTCCCTGAGCCTGAAGCACCTGTCCCTCTTCTTAGCTCTTACAGGCATCAGGCAGAGCAATTAGAATTCAAAAGACCTTCCCACAAGTTCAAGGCATGCAGACATGCTTAGGGTCCCTTGGCTTCAGAACCCAAAGAGCAGGCAAGTTTCTCTTGCCATTCAGGCCTTCTGTTTCCAAAGGGGAAGATACCAGGTGCTAGAGATTGAAATATGGCAAATAATGGAAACCTCCCAAGTATGTAATTATGTGGCATGTTGATTTCATTATCCCATCCAAGCAGATGATTAGGAAATTTCCATGGCCCTGCTCTGCTTTCTCAGTGGTCCTAATTCCCACATGTTGGTCCAGGAGATGAGCTGCCTGCCTATCAGCTTTGCTGACCACACTCCTTTGCCCTGATGCTTGGTGCAGTGTGCCAGAAGACACTGATAGGAGTGCGTGGGTACAGGGGTTAAGTGGGTGCGTGTGCCTCTACCACAGACCAGGTTCACTTTCTTCACTTTCCAACTGCATAGAATAAAGAATAAAACAGCAATCAGAGTAAGAGTATTTCAGTAAGTGGAAAAAGGCTCTCTGACTAAAGAATGTCTACCATGGGTTGGCCCAGCCAGACTGAGCTGGAGAGACCAAGTTTCTCATAGTATAACACTTCTACAGGATAAATTAACTCTCGATTTATAGAGAGTTTAACTGTTAGAACCTCGTTTAAAAATGAAATGTACAATTTTGGACTGACTCCGATTGGATGGTCAAGGGGAAAAGCTGACCTATCTGCATACTTGGAGAGGCACTGCTCTGATCCATTCCTTCTCAAACTTGACCATACTTCAGACTCACCTACAGGACTTTGGATTCATTTCCTGAGGTCCCCAAAACAAATTAACACAAACTTGGTGATGTGAACAACAGAAATGTATTCTCTCATTATTCTAGAGGCCAGGAGTTAGTTAAAATCAAGGAGTTAGCAGACCAGGTTCCCTCTGGAGACTCTAGGGGATGATATGTTGTATGTCACTCTCCTTCTTCCTAGTCCTGGTGTTCCAGGGGGTGACATCTTCAACATTTTAATCTCTGCCTCTAGCTTCATATGGCCTTCTTCCCTGTTGGTCTTAGTCTTTTACCTTCTTCGATAAAAGGACAATTGTCTCAGGTTTTGAGGATTATTTGAATACATAACAATCTCACCTCATGCTCTTTAATAGCATCTTCAAAGATCCCCTTTCCAAATGAGATTACAATCATTCACAGATGATAGGTGCTTACCATCATTCAACTAGCCAACAGGAATGACAGAGCCCTGCACCCATAGTTTCTGAGTCAGTAGGCTAGGTGGGCCCAGAGAATCTCTATTTCTCACAAATTCCCAGCTGATACTGATGCTGCTGGCCTAGGCATCACACCTGGAGGACCACTGCCCTAAGCAAACATTCTTCAGCCAAGTGATTTCCTGTCCTGGAATTAAGCGGATGTCAGAAGTCTACACTGACTACAACTATGAAAGATGACGAACATGTTTTGCCCTCATCTTTCATCCTTGACCACATAATGAATTCCTGCCCTCTTGCCTGTGACCTCAATTAATTTTCAGGAAGCAGCAAGTCTTGTTGCACAAAAATGAAAAGGGAGAGGTTGAACTCAGTCAGGCCTGGCTCTGCATTTTTGATACACATGTGAGTTTGTATGAACTATTTCATCTCTCTGAGTCTCAGTTTTCTCCTTTACAAAGTGGGTATAAAACTCTTGGCTGACCCAATCACTGTTCCTGAAAGGACAGATTGAGATGATACATGTACATATAGCAAAGTTATAACTGCCTATCACAGCAAGCCAGTAGTTCTACTGAGTGACCCGGATACAGATGCATAGTGTGAGACAGAAGGAAAGACTCTGTCTTACTAGCTGTATGAGCTTGGCAAGCTATCTTTTCCTTGGGTCTTACTTCATCTGCAAAGTGAGAATCAATAATGCCTTCCATGTAGGCATGTATAATGCTTTCCATACATTTGGCCATGCAATGACTGAAAAGCCACATGTCCTACCCCATCACTTCCTCTCCTGGCCTGGAAAAGCCTCAAACTCCCCTATCATGCCCACAACCAAGCTACTGCCCACCGTGTGTAGAACCAATGATGGCAGTAATCACACCAGATGTTTCCAGACTCCTCTGAGTTTCCTGCGGATGTGCCTCATTAGCTTTGCTCTGGCAGGCTTACCTATCTTAGGTCCCAGGTTTATTTCTAGTCATCACTTCTCAACATCAGCTTTGATAGTGCAGCTTTGATACTTTGAGGACACTGGGTAGATGACCTGTGTTCACTGCCCACTAGGAATATGATAGGTCCTGAAGCCTTCGGAAGGTACTGAGCTGGAAGCAGGGTCACAGGACCATCTACACTCTGACTCTGCAGAGAAGAAGGTTTCTCCTGTGAGGACCCCTACCCTATTAAGAGCACTTCCAAGGCCCTGTGCAACTCAAGGGGAGCTTCTGGGGGTCAGAAACCCTGGGTAAACAGAGGGTGCATCACTAGCTAGTGGCTAACCTCCAGAAGCCTCAGAGGCTTCATCTGTCAAATGGGAATAATGAGAGAAATGGTCTCCCAAGATACTGAGAAACAGTGAATTCACCTGCATTTACATGCTTATCAGAGTGCCTGCCTTACATTCAGGAAGCACTCAAAGATCCCTGCTAGCTGATTCTTGTCCTTTCTATAGGAAAAACAAAGTACAGAACCACAGGTTGACAAAACTCAATTGGCTGTACATATGACTCTTGCCCAACTTTTAAAATTCAGAGTGTAACAAACATAACAAATTTAACATCTTGACCACTTCTAGGCATGCTGTTCTGTGCCATTAAATACATGTACACTTTTGTGTAACTATCACCACCACCTATCTCTAGAACCTTTACTTTTCCCAAGGACAAGTGTGAAGGCTTAATGTATTAGCTCCTGGAAACTTCAGAGCACTTGAATTTGATGGTGGGTTACTTAGAGGAAAGAAAAAACAGATCAAGGATAAGGGTAGAGGTGGGCAGAAGGGATCTTGAGACATATCTTGCCCGTCCTCTTCCATCCCTGAGCTCTCAGGGAAGGTGGCTGTGAAGACCTCCCCATGATAAGACACTCCTAGGTTCAAATATCAATTCTGTGTAACTTTAACTGGCATTTACTATTGTTCAACCGGCTTTTCCTAATCTGTAAAAATAGGGAGAAAAACAACATCAAAAGTTTATTAATGAGCTACTATGTATGAAGAACTCAGCAAATAGTGACTGATAGATAGATGCTAGCTGTGATGATCATAGCACCCTACCCCCATCCTCCAGCCTCCCATCTTTTTGGAAATTGGTTAACACTGCCTCATTCTTCAACTCTAAGTCTTCCTTAGAACAGCAATGCCTTGCCCTGCTGAAAAAGCCTGCCCACCATGGCACAGTCACATTTTCTTTCATATGCCACAGAATGTCCCTCCCCCAAAAGGAATGGCAGACAAGAATCACCCAGAAAATCTGCCCACCAACCCAGAGTCAGGTCCCAGCCTGGCCAATCATATGTGCTCACCCTGTGGTTGTTTCCTAGGTAACCGGTACTCCTGTGCCAACCCAGAAAGACTGGGTGCTGGGCAAGGGGAGGCTGAGTGAAGACAGAAAGAGCTACAGAGAAAGACAAAGAGTGACAGGGACAGAGTTACAGAGACAAACAATGCAGGCAGGTGCATGGGGGAAGAAACACAAAGGATGCCAGGAGGGGAAAGGGGGAATCCTAACTCTTCTCTTGCAGTTCTCACACATGTACATGCACACATGTACACACATCTACTTAAAGGGGTTGATTATTTTTAAGGGAAAATAGCTAAACCACAATATAAAAATGGAAAGCCCTAGACAGTGGAATTTTTCAGCCCCCCACCCCTGCCCCATTCATTCAGGCTGCTGTAACAATGTGCCATAGACAGAGTAGTTTATAAACAACAGAAATTTATTTCTCAGGTTTCCAAGACTGGGAAGTCTGAGATCAGAGGCACCAGCAGATTAGGTGTCTGTAAAGGACTTCCTTTAGAGGGCAAATTCTCACTATAACTTGACAGGGAGAAAAGTCAAAGGATCTATTGCCCTTCTCATAAGAACACAAATTCTATGCATGAGCTTAGAGTCCTGGTGATGAGCATTACCTAAAGGCCCAATGTTCTAATACCCTGATCTTAGCGATGAGGTTTCAAGGTATGTATAGCACCTTCACTAGTATGGGGACACTCATACACATAATTACATTTAGATGAAAACACATATGTGCACACACATACACACACATACCTAGAACCATTCAGCCATCACAAGTCACTGGGGAAAATGTTTTTCTTAGTGGCCCAGTCACGACACTTGTTGGGATTTGGGAAACCTGTCAAATCTGTGCTTCAAATGTCAAATTTAATGTGGAACTACTAATATGGGCTAAAAACATAATTTTAAAAGACATCTAGCTAAAAGCAAGGCTAGGTTGAGGCCAGTGGTTTAGCTCAGCAGTGTAAGTGCCGGCTTGGCAAATGTGAGGTTGTGAATTTGATTGCCAGTACCAAAAAAAAAAAGTGAGGCTACTCTTATGCCAGCCTCACTGCCACACCAGACTCGGTGCTTCAGGGAAATGTCCTGCTGCCCCTGAATGAGAGGGAGAGGGAGGACGAGTAGGTAGTGTATGTTTGTGTGTCAACTTTTTTTAGGTGCATTAAAAAAGGCATTTGATAAAAATGACCATTACTTATAAAGCAATTCTTAGGTTCCAAGCACCGTTGTATATATTTTGCCTCAATTCTTCTGTAAGACAACTATTAGCCCATTTTATAGAAGAAAAAGTCTAGGATAGGGGAAGGTGAGAGTGTTGTCCAGGGACCCAACCATGGATCGGGAAACTGAGGTTTAGGAAGGTTAAAAATCACTTTTTTTCACAATTATCAGACATGAACCCACAATTCCAATCCAGGGACCCTGATCTCAGGACATGTGTATTGCATCACTCAGTTACTGGGTGCTCCTAAGATAACAGTTCCTTCGCAGCCATCCTGGAATTAACAATGGGTTGAAGAAGGAAGATAATATAAAAGGATTACATTATTATGCATGGTTGGTGTTAATTCTAGTGTCCGGGGGTTTAAGGAAGTGACATCTAAAGTGAGATGTGAAGATTGGGGAGGAATCAGTGGGAGGACAGGAGAGAGGTGGAAGATGGAAATGTGGGAGATGCTGAGCAAATCACAGATGGCAAGAAGCCCACCGCAGAGCCTCACTGGAGTTGGCTACAGCATAAGCCACAGGTGTCAGTGGAACTGCACAGGGCCAAAGGCAAGAGAGCTGGAATAGGGCTGCACCTGAAAACAGCACCAACTCACTGAAGATCTTCCCTTTAGGAGAGGAATCTCATGATCAGACTTGTCTTGAGAAAGAGCATATTGGCATTTTGAAGGAGAGGAGTTAAATCCAACTGAGGAGATACAGAATCTCATCTTATCCATAAAGAATGACAGACAGGGAAACTAAGGCAGAGATGTGAGGCCACTTGCCCAACATCACTCAGAATGTGGCAAAGACAGATTCAAAGGAGTCCATCTAACACCAGAGCCCTGTTCTTCAGCCTTCCAAAAACTCTTCCTCTGTGTATCACCTACAGGCTTATTAGACTTGGCCAACAAGAATCTATAAGAGATTTCACTGTGGCCAATTCTCCTGCATTGGGTCACTGAGGAAAAAAACATGAGTGTAAGATAAACCAAACATGCATGCAGCCTGAATCTTCTGATATTACTCGTTTTAGAAGTTTAATTCCCATGTAATCACCATCAGCACCCCTGAAAGCTTCACAGGTATGAGTTCCTTCCTGTTTGATCACTCATCCTATGACTTAAAGAATTCAAGCCATGTGGGACCTTGGTGACACAGCCCACACCAAGAGAGATGCTTTCCCCAAATTTCATATCCAGGATGAGATCTAAAAGCAAACAAGCTTTCTAGAGTCTCAATGAGTAAGGACTCTAGATTGCAATGTGGTAATCCACCTACTTACTAAAGGGCTTTGACAAGTTTCAAGAACATAAAATGTATCTGCAAAATGAAACTAACAACAGAGGACAGTTTTTTGAATCACTAGACTGGCAATTGTTACAAAAACTGCATGCATTTATCAGACACTATGTGCCAGGTATGGTGCTAAGGGTTTTATGGTTATTTCTTTTTTAACACTCCAAACATTCCTATGAGGCAGATGTGGATAATGTTTCCATTTACAGAAGGCTGCAAGGATCATAAAAGTTGAGTGACCTGCCTATATCAATCAAATTGTTAATTATTTCATTCAACATATAGTAACTGGATGCCTACCGTATACTAGGTCCTCTTCAGTTGCTAGAGTGACTCCACTGAAAACACACACACACACACACACACTCACACACACACACGCACAGAATTAATATTCTAGAAAGAAAAGTTCTCATGGAATTAATGTCTACAGAGAAAAGACAAAAGTAAGTACAGAAAATATAAATGAATATGATGGTGATGATGATAAGGGCTACAAAGGAGGATTTGTTATGTTATATAGCAGTAGCAAACAAGCCTCCATCTCAGTGGCTGGTTCATATCTTGCTTACAATACATGTCAAGTGTAGATAAACAGAGGGAAATATTCACTATTGTTATTCAGGGACCCTGGTAGACAGAGGCTCCTTCTCAATGCCTGTTCCATCTCAAAGTGATCATCATAGCATTTTCCAGGGGAAAGAACCTGGAAAATTACACACTGGATGTTCAGGCTTCTGCAGAGAATGCTAAGAGTCACTTCTGCTCACATTCTGTTGGCCAGTTAAGTCACATGAGCACACCTTACTTCAGCGTGAGTGGGAAGGAAGAGCAATCCTACCTGTCCCTGGAAAATAGAAAACAGAGCAGCCCTCACTTTTTCCTCAGTGTGTGATGGTGTGTAACGGGGGTGGGGCTGCTTGGAGCAAAGACATCAGGGAAGGTCGTTTTGACCGACAGTTGAAGGAGTTGGATTTCAACCTTGTGTTTGACAAGCCCATATCTTATTATTGGCTAGGCTACTGGGATGAGGTATCAATGAGCCCAGCAAAAAAGATAGTCTATACATCACCACAGTGCATAAGACTGATGTAACAGGGGGGGTCGTGGAAGTGAGCCCATTGTCAAAGTCTGGTTCAGACTGATGAAGGACTTGCAAAGTCACTCTGAGAAATAGAGACTGTAGACTCATCAAACAGTAGTCTCTGTTCCCGCCTTTCTTGGAAAACTTGAAGGATTACACTTTGGTTCAGAAATTCATTTTCTTTTCCTTTTTCTACAGAATAGCCATGTGTGGAAAATGTTGCAAGACATCTAGCCCTTCCAACAATAGATTTTTTTTTAATTAGGCAAAGAACATTAAACCCAGAGGAAATATCTCACTGAAGAGCTAGAAAGGTCTGTAAAAGGCAGATGAATGACTGAAGCTATCATTTTTATACAAATGACTAAACAAAAATGTCCTTATTGAGTAAACAGAGTTAGTTATAGTTGATTGTGCCCAGACATAGATTTGAACTTGAATTTCATCTTCTTCTCTCTAAAAGGTTGACTGGCCCACTGCTTATATGTATATCTAGTACTGGCCCCTAACATTAGTGTCTAGAGTGGGAAACAACCCACAAAGTGGTAAAGGGATGAGTTTGAAAGAGAAAAAAAAAGACAAAAGGTATGGGAGAGAGAAGAGAAAAAGATCAGTGGTAATACAATGAGATAATTGTTGTTATGGTGGAGACCTAAAATTTTCCCTCAAAAGTCTCATGTTTGGAAGTGACTGGACACAGGGGTGCTATATCTTCATCAATGGATTCATTCATTGATGAGTTCATGGCTGACTGTGCTGTTGGAAGGTGAAACCCAGCTGGAGGTGGGTTACTGGGGCATGACCTGAAGGGATATATTCTTGTCTCAGGCTTCTTCCTTCTCTCTCTACTTCTTGGCTCCCAAGGATTGAGCACTTTTTCCTCCATGCACCTCTGCCATCCTATTTCCACCTTGGAGCCAGCCAACCATAGACTAAAACCATGGCTTCTTGTATGGAGATAAGCTGCCTGGCATGCAGACCCAGCTGTGTTAACTGCTGCTGCATCCCTACCACTACAGAAGTACCTGACATAGCAGTTACTTAATCAATGCCTGTCACCTGAATAAATGACTGTGACCCACCACTACACCTCTGGTAGTCTCAGCTCTCAGCAACAGAAATTGAATCCAAAGTCAAAATACAAGAAGTGAAGGGACGAGGCAATGACATGGGGCCAAACACAGCAATGCCACAGCGGAGCCACAAGCTCAGTACAAAACCTGCTTCAGCCAGGAAGCTTTGATGTTCCATCCCAGACAGGGCAGAGCTGAGCACTGGGCTGGAAGCAGAAGATCAGAGATAGAAGCCAGATTAACTGCCAGAATGCAGAGTGGGCTCTGTGGAAACCCCTAGTCTTCCCAGTACAAGAATGCTCAAGGCTGTACAAGGTCATGGTCCCCAGAGCCACTCTCCCAGTTGGCACATGGCTACTTGCTTCTCCTTTCTGACCCTGCTGTCTATGTCTCTGTCATAGCTTTACTGGCCTGTGTACCCTACTTAGACCTATCACCCAGCCTTGCTGGAAGTGGCAACATGTAAATAAAACTGCACAATAAATAAAGACAACCTGCTTTTCCTGGTGTGAAGAAAGCAGAGGATGGTAGAAGACGAGGACCAAGACGGCCATTCTGCATCACTCTCAACTCACGTTGAGGCAGGAGCATCAGAAGTTAGAGCTCAGTCTCAAGAATTTAGCAACTTAGCAAGACCCTGTCTCCAAATAAAAATTAAAAAGGAGGCCTGGGGATATAGCTCAATGTGAAGGTCCTGGGTTTAGTTCCAAGTACCAGAAAAAATAATCTGTAGTAATTTAAAATATCTATGTTGAACAAAGTACTAACACTTTAAATACAGAATCAGTAACTGCAGTGTTGAGCCACATGAGAGCCAGAGGCAAAAGAAAATTTTAATAATACTCTGCTTAGCCTACTCCAGGAAATCCACCACATAGCCTGGGCTCCAGGGGCTCATCAGAGGGTGGCCAGCTCTTTCCATCAAACAACAAAACCCCAGTAACTGCCTGCAGCACATTAGCAAACATTCTGCAGCAGAAGCCCCAGTAAAATCTATTGAGGTATTCAAGACCCAAATTAGTATCCCTTCTTCTCAGCTGTGGCAGCTGGGTTCAGAGAGGATCAGCAGTCTTCTCTAGGTCGCACAGCAGGGTTCATTCTCCCCAGATGCAGTCCTTGTTACACCCTGTAGAACTTGCAGATACAAAACAAACCATCACCTTAGCTCATAAGATTTATCTGAACATCTCTGCTATCTTGTTGAGCTGCATAGTTTGCTGATCAGGATAGATAGTATTACCAGATTTAGCAAATAAAAATACAAGTGTCCCAGTTAAATCTGAATTTCAGATAAACAATGAAGTAGTCTTTTAGCGCAAATCCTGTGTAATATCTGGAATAAACTTACCGTAAAATCATTAGCTGTTGTTTATCTGAAATTCAACAATATCTGGACGTTCTGTGTTATATTTGACAATCAGAGCCACAACAGACTTGGGATAATAAAAATAATGAGAGTTAGTACTTTCTGGGCATTTTCTTCTAACTTGCTCCCCCACCCCTTTTCTCCAGCACATCAAGTTCTTGAGCTACTTCTGTCTCCTTGATATGCTCCTTACCCCATGATTCAGTGCTTCAGCAGCCTTTTGGGGGGAGGTGCTGGTGATCAAACTCAGAGCCTTACACAAGCTAAGCAGGCACTTTACCACAAAGCTACACCCCAGCCCTGTCTCAATTCCTGTAGTCTTGGTTTACATACCACCTCCTCGGAGAAGCTTCACCTATCCTCTCATCTTCCTTTTCTTTCACTCTCTCAGTCTTTGTCTCTTTACAGCAGAAGTGTCACCAGGAAAAGTTTATTATCTGGCTGCTTCCTGGGTTTGGGGCCACCTTTCTGGATCCCAAGCTGTAGAGGGCAGCAGCTGTGCCTGTCTGCTCCTGTTGGTATCCCCAGCACCTAGCACAATGCTCTGAGCATGCAGAGTTCTCAGTGTATTGAGTCAAGGTGACTGAGTTCTCCCCCACACAGCCAGCAGCATCTTACATGTCCCTAAAGGATTCTCAAAAATCACCTTATATGAAAATTCCCTTGAATCCAGACAAATCACACACCTGTCAAGTTCAAAAGTTTTACTGATATCTAATAGTCTTAGGCCTTCGAACTCACCAACCTTCAGTTTATTTCCCTTAACAACAATAACAACAAAAAATGAGACAGAGAGAGAGAGAGAGAGAGAGAGAGAGAGAGAGTATTATATAACTCTAGATGGGGGAATAGTCATCAAAAATATTTCCTTGCCTAACATCATCCTGTTATTATTTTGACATCTGTGTAGGCTGTGGAATGATTCTTTTAACACTGTGTGTGAGGCATATTTATATCTCTGGCTGCAGCACAGAGCATATGCAAAGCCTTCAGAAGCCTATTCTAGTAGGTCTTGCTTGTAGCCCTATCGGCCCGTGTGGAGGGCCTGGATAAGCATCTCTGTGTTTACTATGCTTAACGGGATTTGCTTCCAAGTGGCAGGGTGATACTCAAGCGCTGCTTGTCCTATGTGCCAGATCCTTTGGTCCCAATGGAGACAGAAGCATTGGATCTAAAAGGCATCCCATCCCCCAAGCTATGCATGACTCAGAGGACCCTGTGTGAAGTCTAGTAATAACACCTGCAGTTTCCACTGTCTGAGGCCTGCTGCGCCATGGCATTATGCTAGGCCATTTCTTGGCATTTTCACTCTCTGTGGTCAGTTTAAATCTCCCCACTTCTCAGAAAGGAAACTGAGATCAGGGGAATCCTGTCTCTAGCAAATAATATGCAGGGAAGGAGTTTCAACTCTGTACACATGTGCATAGGGATCATCTCCCTTGTCCCTAGCAGAGACAGAACTATGCGCATGTCAGAGGAAGAAAGGGGATGAGGACCAGTGTCATCCAGCCTGAGTGATGTGGCATGACAGGGCAAAGTGAGGCGATGAGGAGACCACAGCCTGGGAGCAGGCTTTTCCACAGTTTAGTGAGACAGGGACAATCTGCACCTAACTGCCAAGTGACTCTCGGTGGAGGTCATGACCTTGCTGAAACATGGTGACACCCCCTGTAAAATGAGGACATTAATTCCCCACTTCTTGCATTTAATTGCTGGTCTGCTGTAACAAAGAATCAAAGATCAAGTGGCTTAAACAACAGAAAGGTATTTCATCATGGTTCTGAAGTCTAGAACTAGGTGTTGGCAGGGTTGTTTCCCTCTGAAGCCTCTCTGTGGTTTGTCAATGGCATCTTCTTCCTCATAGATGGTGTTTTTACATCTTCCCTTTGTCCAGACTTCTGCCTTCTGTGCAAAGATCAATCACATTGAACTGAGCTCCACCCTAATGCCCTCATTGTAACTTGATTTTCATCTCTGAAGACACTGTCTCCAAATACCATCACATCTTAAGGCAGTATCAAGGACACAATTCAATCTAAAATACAACGTCTAAGAATGTTTTATTGATTAATACAGAAATCTCTATGGAAATACTTTCCCAAATGCCCACCCCCATGCACACACCCAGCAAATGCCCTGGCTCAAGGGTCTAGGATCATGTATTACAGTGGGTGGGCTGCTTATTTGGGGGGTGATGGCACCGGCCCTGCCTGGATCCCTGACTGCTGGAGAATCCTCCCCAGCTTACACATACTAACCAGCAGCTCCAAGCCAGCATGGCGTATGACAGCCCCATGTATGTGACAAAGTTTTTGGTTACCTATGTTAAAAGGTTACATTTGCAGCTATATTGGTCTTGGAGTAGAGTCCTAGAAGAAAATATTTTGGGCCCTAACATTTTATTTCCGCTGTACCATTCCCCAGCATCTGTTTTCCCCCACAAGGCCTCACTTTGCTCATCAGTAAGATAGGAACAATAACATACCATTATTGAGGGCTTTACTGAGAGTAAATGAGGGGAAGAGTATAAAGTGGCTGCTGGCTCAAGACCAGGTAGGTACAGCAGATGCCTGGTATCATGAATTCTATAGACCTGGACCACCTTGGAGGCCCTTGGTCTAAGGCATAGGCATTAGCTACCTTGTGTGTCAACACAGCCAATGTTGGAAATCATTCCTTTCCTAGAGTAGCAAATTTAGAAACTGTAGGGCCAGGCCTAAGAGCTGGCATTTTCAACAGCCCTTAGAAATCATCAGGACCATGAAGTGAGCAAGTTGGGGTGCTATTTATTCAATGAATCATTAGAAAATTCAGGTGCCTGGGCTTACTCCAGCCCCACCTCCACTGAATCAGAATCTCTGGGAGCTGAGATCTGAACATCTATATGTGGCCATGGCTCCCCAGGTGTTTTAATTTTCCATTAAGAATCAGCAGTAAGAGCATCAGTTCCCAAGTTGTAAACCATATCATGCCCTAGGAAGTATGTGTAAAACACTGGCCCCTGGGCCTTTACCCCTTGCCCCAAACTCCTATTGCATGGATCTATGGTAAAGCCTAAGACCCTGCATCTTAATAAACTTCCCAAGAAATTAGGATACAGGAAATCGAGAACTGCTGACCTTGGAAACATTCTGAACTTGCTGGACCCTGAGAAGGGGCAGGTACTGTATTTTGCAAGAGTCCCATTTCTGCCTGGTCTCCTGGAGGGCAAGGGCAGCTCATGCCCACAAATGATCCATGATTGGCTTTCCACAGAATACCCCAGCAGAAGGACTGGCCCTTTGAGCTTCAGCTATGTGTCACCCTCCACCCCACTGCAGGGTCTTAGAAATCAGCAGGCCCCTCTGGTGGGAGGGTTGTGGCATCAAGGCCAAGGCTGTGGATTTCCAGGCTCAGGATGGAGGAAAGGTGACAGCACACACTCTCCTTTGTGCTCCTCAGCCTGCTTTCACTTAAAATCACAAAGCAGCCAGACTACCCTCCAAACCTCCCTGCCTACTTTCTCTCACCTCTTTGTGACAACACTGTTAACTAGCCTCTCAAAAAGAACACTGTCACATGTACTTTGTTAAAGTACTCCCACCCTGCCCTAATAAGCAATGCCCCTACAGCACTCCCTATGGTACTTGGCAGTTTCCTACATACTCTGCATTACTGACTCAGGGCCCCTCACCACAACACTATGGGACAGAAGGCACACTTTATAGTAGAGGAAAATTAAGGCACAGAAAGATGAAGAAACTTAACAGAGCTCCTAAGAAGCAGATCCTAGATTTGAACTCAAGCAGTCTAGCCCCAGAGTTACACTGTTTGTTACCCATGAAATTCTGCCATCCATAACGGATTCACTCTACCCACTGTATATGTTCCTCCCCATGCCTAATAGTGGTCTGCATGTCTGACCTTAATGTTCATAGATGATACTAGCAAGAGTGGGCCAACACAGATCTCACTGGCCTGGAGAAGTGCATTTGGGGAGCAAGACTTTATAACCTTGCCTTCAAGCCTTCATGAGGGATTTCCCTTTCTTAGAAAAACCCTGCTTTGTCTCCACCTTGAAAAATGTACCACATTCCTTCTACTACTGCCTTTTGGGTCCAAGTGTATACCCCAACATGCTCCTGTCACTTAGGGTTGTATAATGCATACATGCTCCATTGTCCTGGTGGAAAGAGTAGAGAATTCAGCCTGTGTAAGTACACAAACTCTATCTCTCTACATTCATTTGGACATCACCTGAAACTTGACATGAGTCAGGCTGTGGACTGAGCTCTAGCACTTTAAGAACTCACAGACCACTGAAAGAGACAGATTTGCCATCCCAGGAGTACATGTATGTCCCTAGCATTATGAAAACCATGTGCTGTGGCATCAGTGAGAATCTCAGGATCTAGCTGGACCCTCCCTGTGGGCATCACTAGCAAGGTCATGTTAGCTGTTACCAAGGACAGCTGGTAATTCATTTAGCCACTTTCATCTGAACACAAAAAATGTTTTTTTCGAAAACAATTTGATAGACTAATGAGTAACAAACACCGACATCCTCAATAAATATGTTGTCTACAGCCCAAGAATGCATTTCTGTGTTTCTCCAGCTACAATGAAGGAAGCAGGGAGGGGCAAACTGGAGGGTGAATTTAGAATCTTCTCTGATCTCATAAATCAATGTGGAATGCTGACATATCCTTCAGCAGGACTTCCAAAGTTCCATCATGGTTCTCCTAAAACTGGATTCAAGTTTTGAGAGTCAAGAGACTTTCCTGTGACTATCACCAGGACCTTACAGCAAAGAGAGGCCTGGGGTGCAGAAATAGAGAAAGGGAATCATTTATGCATTCCCTTGTACTTACATGGAGCTCATAAGGTGTGAGTTCCTGAGTTAGAACTTGAGAGACTGTGGGGAACAAAAATCAACACCATCATTGCTTGCATTCAGCTTTTTAAAAAAAAGACAAATGAGCAATATTTATCATATATAAATGTAAACTTGAGACGAGTGAACCATAGGGAGAAGTATGTGTAAAGGCCCTAAGGCAGGATGGCACATGGACATTTTCAAGCACTGAAAGGAGTGGAAGCAAAAGGGCAGGAAAAACAGAACTCAAGAGGAAGATAAAGGTGTGGACAGAGGCTAGGGAGTGACATCCCGTGGTAAAGGTTTCTGTCTATTCTAGGAATCTGCCCCCAAGCAAACCTAAACCTTCCTCATACCAGTAAATTCATTATTTGCTTTGTGTTAAACATCTCCAGGGGAGCTTCAAAAAATCCCTTTGCAAAGTCCTACTGTTGCCCTGAAAATAAGTCAAATTTGTCAGCTATTTTTAAAAGGAGGTTATAATGGAAAGTTAGACATTTTCCTTGATTCTCCAATAAGATTTTCTGTGGCTGTGTGTGTAGTCAAATAACTTACAAGGTTCCTTGCTTCCCAGAAATATCAGGGAGTTTAAAATAGAAGAGTCGTCATTTTTGCTGCTTAAAACACGTCAATGCCACACAGAAAAGTGGAAGAGAAAGAAAGACGAATGTTCGCTGAGGGCTAACAGTGCCGCAGGTGTTGAGCAGGCAGTGGGCTCTCCACACTCACCCTCATGCACCCTCACAGCTCCCCTGCAAGGTAAAGACAATTAGCACCCCCACTGTTACACATGGCAATACTGAGGCTCTTTCTGATGACCTGCCTAGGACCACTGTTGGAATTAAAGTCACTACTTCCATCAAGGGTCAAGAAAAAAAACAAGATGAATGATGGTGGGGGTGGCACAATAGCTGGTCCACACCTACTAGGACCTCTCTGATTTGTGTGGAACTATTGTTGAGTCCCACATCCCAGTGTGGGAAGAAAACAAGAAGTCAACAAGAAGCTAGGACCTTCTATGAGTTGCCACCATGCGCAGGCTGACTCGGAGACAGCCAAATGCTAGCCCCTACCAGTGCATGGGTAAGGAGACAAGAAGAGCCAACATTTCTCTCCACCCACTCGTCCTGTAAGTGATCTGCTGATCTGGAGAAACACAGGCTGTGATGATAGCTAATGAGGTAAAAGACAACTTAATGCTTGCAGTGCTTAGTGTTTCACTGACTTTGCAGGTCTAAAGCCAGTATTCTGATCATCTATTCAGAGGATAACAATATGCAGTGGAGAATCTATGGAGGATCTCCTTCTGATGGTGGTAGCCATTGTTAATTCCCTATTATCTTGTTTCAAAATCCTGTATCATTCTCATTGTTTTGTTTGGTTGGGTTTTATCTTGTTTGATTTTGTTGTATCTGATGGCATGAGCAGCTATTTCGAATATAACAAGATATATTATGGTAGCTATTTTTGATTTATTATTATCTTGTTTTGAAGACCTGTATTGCATTCATGGTTTTGTTTTCATTGGTTCTATTCTGTTTTTGTTTTGTTTGATATTACTATGGCTGAAGGTATATGCAGTTACTTTGAAGACAATGGTAATCTTTATTGATGTCCTATTATCTTGTTTTGAAGTCCTGTATATTTACACTGTCTTGTTTTGATTGGCTTTATTCTGTTTTATTTTGCTTGGTTTTATTCTCTCTAAAATAAAAATTTTTTTAATAAAAGAGCCCACATCCCAGAAAACCTCCCATCTTCAGCAAAGTGGGATGAAACTCACACTACTTCCTATGTCAAACCAACCAGAAAAATCCTCCGAAGACAGACTACAGAGTAAATTTGGAAATGGGTAATAAATAAAATGTAATAAATAGTACAGTGAAATAAATAAAAGGGCCCAGAGGCTCCCTATTCATTGGCAAGTTTACACCTACCTCTGAAGTCCCATAAACGTAAAATACATAACAGCAGGTGAGAATAAAGGGTTTTAAGATTCAGTGCTGTATCAAGTGGATATATTTTTTCACAAGAATGTAATCATTTATTCAGTCATGAAGCCAAAAGAGACATCAGAGTTTTGCTGAACTGGAAGCACCAGCCATGCTTTGTGTGGAGCAAATACCCAATTCTGGTTTCTGCCCTCAGGAAGTTACACTCTAACAGAGACACATCAAAACACTGTGCAAACATGGGAATTTCAGTAAGTGATAAGGGCTTTTAAAAATACAGCCAGTGAAGTAAACGACAGTGACGAGAGTGACCGGAGACTTCTCCAGCTGTGCCCACTATGGAGCAGTTTCTCTAAATCAGAGCTCAGCCAGGAAGCCATGTCCATCACCTGCAAGCAAAGCATCTAAGCATTAGGAAGAGCAAGGGGAAACACTCAGTCACCAAAGCAGGCGTGAGCTTGGATGATCTAAGGTAAGAAACGTGATGGAAAAAGACAGTAAATACTTAAATTTTTAAAAAGTGGGTATAGTAAAAGACACATTGCCATCGATTCCCTCCAACCTACCCCTCTTGTTCTGAATGCACTTATTGCATTGTTCTCGCTGACTCCTGGAGCAGTTCTGGAAATCTTCTTGCATGATTGTCATTGGCTGCACTGTTGTAGCTATCTCAATATCCTGAGTCGATTCAAAACTTCTACCTTTATGTCATTTTGACTTTGGGAAAGAGACCGAAGTCGTATGGTGCCAGATGTCATAAATAAAGTAGATGAAGATACACTGTAATGCTTTTACAAGCCTGCCTTTCTATTGGATGGCACTTGGCAGCAGTGTTCACCTCATTTTTTAAAAATCACACCTTCTAAACACACTCACAAAGAGAACGTCTAGAATTGTTTCCCAAAGTGTCAAGAATGATGAGACAAGCGTGTTTAAAGAAAGGGAGAGTACTCTGAGGGGGACCAACAATAATGTGTCTCTTATTTTAGTAATTTTTAAAATTTAAACATTCACCCTATATTTGACCTCTCCATCATGGTCAGAGTCAGAGAAGTCTCAGGTCTTCACTACCAGTCACTCTTGTTTACATCACCTGTTGAGTTTTTAAAGCCCATATTAAGCACCTTGCACACCCAGAAAGATCAGTGAAGTATCAGCATGATGAGAAAAGTGATGGAGAACCAGGCAAGGCAAAGTCAGACAAAGAGGCGATGAGGAAGTTAAGATCTTAATGCAGGTGGGTAGAGAAATTCTGCAGGCATAAAGGAATGACAGAATATGAAATCTGATCAGCATGTTTAGAGTGAATAGTTGTTACTGCTGAAAAAGAATGGGTTACAAGCTGAGCAAGGTGGTGTGTAACTGTAATCTTAGCACTCTGGGAGGCTGAGGCAGGAGGATTATAATTTTGAACCCAGTCTGAGGAGTTTAGCAACACAATGAGACCCTGTTTCAAAATAAAGATAAACAATAGACTGAAGATGTAGTTCAACCCCCAGGGAATAGGGGTGAGCATAAAACAATGAATATAAGTTGTAAGGGGTTAGAGTAGTGGCAAGAACATGTGTCAGAGGCTTTGACCATAGCACTGGTGACCAGGACTCTGGCATCTGATGGAGTCTGGCATCAGGTTAAAGGCAGTGGAGATGAAAGAAACCAATCAGACATCAGCTATATTTCAGAGTTCAGGTGAGACTTGGTGATAGATTGGATGCATGGAGTAGAACTGGAAAGGATCCCTTAAAGATTTCTGATTTCTGCAGCCTTGGAAGCCTAAGTAACTTGCTTAAATTCTCTGCACCCATTTTCCCAGCCATTAATAACAATAACTACACAGTGAGAGTTTCTGGCAGAACCAAGTAACTCCCTAGACAGAACCTAGTTCAGGTAACATTATTTTTCTTTTTTCTTTTATTAAAAAAAAGCAAAACAAAAAAAAGAGTAGAAATCATACAGAATTTCAAAAAATAACAGTAAGAAATCATCGTTAGTTAATATATCATATATTGTTATCTTAGAAGTAGTTGTTCAAGTTACAAAATCAAAGCATAAAAATTTTTATAAAATACTGTTTCTAATGGCATGTTTCAGGTTTGGCTGCCACTGGAAAACAGCAACATATGGTTTACGAAATTTAACTTAACCCAGGAAAAGAGACAACTCCCCACCAACTAGGAGGCATATGTAGCACTCTTGGGTTTGATAAACTCCTCTGAGTAGGGTTTTGTATAGCGCCCATCAGTCAGTTGTACTTCTACCGTAGTTCAGGCTCAAGACCTGCTTGTTTCAGTGCAAATGGCAGTGGCTTTGAGGGCCTAAGAGATACAACTGATTCATTACTCATCAGCTGGGGTGGGTTAAGCGAGGATTCTCCTGCTAATAACGGCTTGTAGAGCTCCCATGAGACAATGCCTGACAAAAGGTCTACTCAAACTTATTTCTTCATTCCTCACACATAATGTTTAATCATTTTTACAGTCAAGCAGTTCAGGTGACATGTTCACCAAGAGTTATTATGGAAAAACTATTTCATTTCCACAGCCCAGAAGTATATTCAGGGAGGGCTAAGAAAAAGTCCCTAAATCACTAATGGAAGCATAAAGGTTTTCAGAGGCTATACTTAAACTTGTAGTTGATACCATGTTACTTGTTTCTTCTTTTCATGGCTTTTTTAAAAATGATTGAGAGTGCCTATCATATGTAGTTCTGAAAGATTTACTTGGTCATTTCCCAGGGATTCAAGGTTTGTATTAAATTTTTTAAATGCTTTTAAAACACAAATGATGTATAGGAGAATCATTAAGGGTTAACTGAGCTCCTACTTAAGGTAGTCTTTGACCTCTGGAAACACAGGCTGGTTTTCTACACTCTATTCACTTTTGGGGGGTGCTCATTTGTTTGCCTAAACCATCTTGCCATAGCACAACTGCTGTGCCTGCCATCAAATTCCCATGAGGAGAGAGAGGGAGAGAGAGTAATTACAATGCTCCCATTTTCTGAGTTTCAAATTGAAACAGACAAGCCACTCGACAGGAGCTAACATGTATTTGGTACTTGGCAAAGTAGTTTTCAAAAGCATCGTCCACGGAATCCTCCCAGTTGCTCACAGTTAACTGCATTCTTCAGGTGACAAAATTGAGGCCCAAAGTCTCACAGCTAAGGAACTGGTAGAACAGCCCCCCAGAGCATACTGTTACCGCTTCTACACATAGGGTTCACCCATATGAGCTACGAGGCAGAATATTTAAAACTGAGATTTTCCTGGTGCATCCTTCCTGATGATACTTTAGGAGACTGCAGGATATCACATGAAAACAGCTTGAGCATGGACGGAGAAAGATCAAATTATAATCTGTTACAGGCTTGTTGAAGGACATGTGACTTCTCTATTAGTTTCCCCATTTGGGCTCTAAGATCATGACTGTTGCATTTTTATTACAAGTGAAATATATGTCTACTGCAAAAAAAAAAAAAAAAAAAAAACTATAAAACTACCGATGAGTAAAAGACAAAAAAAAAAAAAAAGCTAACTTACCCACTATATCTCCACCCAGAGATTATAACATGGCTTGAATCTGAAGTGACCCCAAAGGCCAGGTGCTAGAGATTAGGTTGCCAGCCTGTGGCACTATCAGGAGGTGGAAACGCTAGGAGTGGGCCCTGGTTGGAGGAAGTAGGTCACTGGTAGAGTCCCTTTGAAGGGTATATTTTATCTTCAGGCCCTAGCTGAGGACACTGTCTTGCTTTCTGTTTCCCAGCTGCCATGTGGTAAACAACTTTGCTCCACTGCATCCTTCCACCATGATTACCAAGACATTCTGCATCTTCACAGGGCCAGAAACAATAGCACCATGGACTGAGACCTCCAAAACTGAGAGCCAGAGTAAATCTTTCCTCCTTTTAAATTGTCTATCTCTGTCATGACAATGAAAAGCTGATGAACACACATGAATTTTGATATTTTTCTATATATCAATACTTCTATCAATATCAAAAGTAGGATCACAGTATTCATGTTACTTTGCAACCATGCTTTTTACAAACTTACCAATACATCATAGATAACGTTGTGTGTCAATGGTTATTCTAGATTATCATGATGCAAGATACTGGTAATTCCTTCATGTAACATTCCCTTTTGGGGGAATTTAGTTTGATACCTTGAAGATGATTTTGAGGTAAATTTCTAGAACTTGACCTTCGTTTAGAGAAGATGTATAACTATGTCCATAGAAGAATTACAGAGATAAATATAGGGGCAAATGAGAAAGCAAATATCAAAGGAAAACTACCAGAAATGGGGTTCCAGGTTTTGTATCAACAGAAAGAAGCAAGATCTGACCCTGTAGCATGGGCATTTCAAGGGGTGACTGAGAATATTCCAGAACCTTAAGCTTAGGTGGGGTCAGGAGGGTGAAGCCAGGACATTTTGACTTCACTGCCCTAGGAAGAAAACCAGCAGGAAGAAAAGAAGACTCATTATCCTTTCAGAATTTTTTCTTTGTCTAATTTACTCCTTTTGACAGGGAAGATTTAAGCCATATATAGAGAAGAAATTCATGCTGTCAAGAGCTGTTCTTGTTTTAGTTACAACACATGTAGTCAGTCCCATTATTTTTTACTCCTTCACCACTACCAACAATTCAGTGGTGGGAAGCTAAAGGAAGGACACATTTCCTCCCCAGAGTGTAAAGAGCAAAGCTAAACTAGGTCATTTCTCCATGAATCTTTATTGCAAACACAGAACAAAGGAAGGAAGGAAGTGATCACCTACTGAGAACACAGGACTGAACACTTGATCAACAATCATAAAATAAATCCCAGGTCATTTGGTCAATCTGCTTCCTTTCCAGATAAGGAAAATAAGACTTCGAAACATTCTTTGCCTTTCCAGAAATAACACAGTTTCTAACAAATATGGCCATCCCAGGCCCTAGAGATGGTAGCTTGTAACCCAGAGCTATGTATACATACAGGTTCCTTTTTTGCCCTAAGACATGAAACTACTTCCATGACTCCTAGATACAACTTGGTAAAATACCAAGAGTAAGCCTGTAAATATCACAACAGAGACAGAGAGAGAGAGAGAGAGAGACAGAGAGAGAGAGAGAGAGACAGAGAGAGAGAGAGAGACACTCACCTAAACAAAAATTACAGTGGATATTCAAGTCTTTGTATTTGTTTGGATTTGCCAGTAATTTTTGGCTTGCAACAAGAAATAGATTTCTATTGATGTTACATTTCCCTTTTGAGAGTGTAGAACCTCATACACTGAACCAAAAATTTCGTTGAATGACTAAAGAGTTATAATGTTGAATGACAAACGTACCCAATAAATAATGGAAAAGTGAGATATTAAATGAATGAGTGAATGTATTTAGCTAAATAATTAATTCATGTCTGAATGGTCTACTTAATAAAACCCACACATTTTTGGTCCAGTTAGCTCTCCTGACCTCTATCCACTATAGAGTTCTGTTGAAGTCCAAAGCTCATCTCAGGATAGATTCTTATCTAAATTTCTTCCTTCTCTCACAAAGTATTTTTTTAAATGCTGTAAATCAGACAGGCACAGTGGGGTACAACTGTAATATCAACATACAGTAGGGTTAGGCAGGGAAATCATGAATTTGAGGCCAGCCTGGGCTACATTGTGAGTTTAAGACCAACCCAGACTACTGATATTACTTAGCTTTCCCATCAATGAAAATAACACCCAATACCTACAACTTAAAGTGGAAAGGTTAATTTAGCTCACAATATAAGGACATTCAGTGTATGGTTAGGAGCTCCCAGGCAGAAACCTCATGACAGAGGGCAGAGCAGAACAAAACAGCACAGTTCATGGTGGCTGGGAAGCATAACAGAACAGAACCAGACAGGAAGGGGCTAGGGACCACATAGAGTTCCCAAAGTGATGCCTCCATGAGCCACTCAGACACATCAAGGAGCATGCTTTATTGATCTTCTAAATGTTTATGAATCCAGGGAAGCTGACATATCAGGACCAACAGTAACAACTTCAGAGCAAGACCTCATCTCAAAGAGGGGAGAGTAAAAGTGTTGCAAACTACATGAGCCAATTTAAGTGGTTCAAAAGATTCAGTA
This sequence comes from Dolichotis patagonum, assembly GCA_004027295.1. Taxonomy (NCBI): domain Eukaryota; kingdom Metazoa; phylum Chordata; class Mammalia; order Rodentia; family Caviidae; genus Dolichotis; species Dolichotis patagonum. The sequence goes on along the minus strand of PVJX010005266.1, from coordinate 14,886 downwards.
GGACTTGCACACTCACAAAATGCATGGATTTGCTTTGGGTTTCCATATGCTTGGACTTCTTATGGTTTTGATCAGAAGTTCTGATGATTCTGTCTTATTGTGAGTTATACAAAAGGGAAAATTTAAATCAATTATTGTTACTACATCATCATACTTTGACATATGTGATTTACCCAAACAACTGAGCAGTTAGAAACTAATGAGATTAATTGTTGAAAAAGAAAGCTTTGTCCCCTATATCTACCCTGAGGGAATGCTGGTATGGAGGATTGTCTCCCAAAGTGATGTCCTTCAGAGAGTCTCAGAAGGATCCAAGATAGGTTCGGCTAACACTAAGAATGCTGGACAGAAGATGCTACTTTGAATTTTGATCACCCTTCATGTATTGAAGGATTGGTCTCCAGCCTATAGCAGTATTAGGAGGTGATAGAACCTTTAGGAAGTGGAAGGAAATTAGGTCATTCAGGGGATGCCCTTAAAGGGGATAATAGGACTCTTATCATCTCTCTTTCTTCTCTGTTTGCTGCCTAGTCACCATGAGCTGAGCAGATTCCTCTGGCAAGCACACTTTGCCATATATGCTGCTTTGTCACAGGGCCAGAAACAATAGGGCCAATTCACCATTAACTGAAACCTCAGAAACCATGAACCTAAACAAACCTTTCCCTTTTAAACCTGATTATCGCTGGTATTTTGTCACAACAATCGAAAGCTGACTAACACACTGACACAATGAACCTCCACAGAGTCTGAATACCACTTCTGTGTTTCTTACCTGGTGTCTCTGAGTTTTGTTGTCCTTCTACATGGAGAAACATTAATAACCTGTGTCTTACAGGAAAGTGATGATGATCTCAAGAGACGCTGTATCTCAATCTCTCAATATGCATTCTGGGATGTGGTAAGAGCTCAGCAAACTTGAGTGACTTTATTACTAAATATCATGAGTAAAAAAAAAAACTCCTGGAGTTGTGTGAGCCTCAAGTGAGACAGAAGATATAAAGAACCTTGCACACATTCTGGCACTCGAGAGGCACTTGACAAATATTTACTTCTCATCACTTTTTCCAGATGGCCTTATTGGGAATTTTCTGTATTTATTGTTTTTCCATAGGGCAAAGCCATTATGCAGTCAATATCCAAATACCCTCCAGAAAGCCATCTTCTAATAGTTAATCCAAGGTTCTGGGGTCAGACTTTAAAGAGTCCTTTGCCCTAACACCAGGGAAATAGACAGACACACAAACTTCTTTGTTTTCTAAGAAAATCTGTTTAAAGTAAAAACTGAAAATCTGCCACAATCTGGGGCTGGATGTGTTTCAGCACTGGGAGCCACAGCTGAAGTCCCTAAAGACTCTGAGAAATTTTGATTTTCCCCAGAATGGATGAGGTACCATGTACAGAAGGTCTGATTGATAAGAGACAAGTACCTGTTGGATGGTGGCAGAGAATGAGCTGGCTTCTTTCTTCCCAAGGCAGGTAGAAAGAGAGAAAAGGAATGATTAAAATTGAGTAACCCACCAGTGTGTGATTAAAACACTGATCCTAGAGGCATTTAATCAAGGCAGGTAAAAAGAGTTGGGCATTGGGAAAATCCTCAGGGAATACGCTTCTCCCTTCCTTGTTTATCTTGCTAGACAATACCAAAATACCAGGTTCCCTGGAGAGAGGACCATACACTAACCATCACCTTCAACATTAATGTCAAAAGTCAGTTTCCTCTCTGTGTGAAATACTGGGCAAAGGAAGGTACCAGGGGATTGCAAGTTGAGGGAGGCACAAAAACAGGAGAGATGAATTCAGCCCAAAGAATCCAGGCAAACATGATGGAAGTAATGATGTAACTGAAGCGTGGAGAGGAGTAGAGATTAGCCAAGCAAAGCAGAGGTCAGGTGTTCTCGACAGAGGAAATAACGTTACCGAAGAGTTGAAGGTAAGAGATGAAAATGTCTAAGGAACTGAAAGAAGTTTATGATGGATAAACTGGAATGTGTAAGATCAACAAAAGTGAGAAAAAATCAAAATAGATTGGACCAAATCATACAGAGTGTCAGGCCTATAGTTCAGTTTAATTTTCTTTGTTAAAGCAGTGGGGAGCCACGGAGGGTTTCAGACTGGAGAAAGTACAGTTAAATTCCTTTTTATGAAGTTTGCTGAGATTGTTCTATGTAGAATATGAGTTGTATCAATAACTTACTTTTTGACTACGGGATACTCAGACATCTTCTGAGCCCAGTTTTCTGGAAAATGAGCAAAGAAAACTGATGATATGCAGGCTTAGCAAGAACTCATCCTGTCTGTGAACAGGAAAGATCCAGAAAGCCCACTGTGTTACACAGACCTAAATCACTGAGAAACTCTGCTCTACGGGAGCCTACATCTCATGTCCAGAATGCCTTTCAGGTGTAGCTTAAATATCTTTGTCAGCCTATATAGTACTTGAATTCAGAAAACACAGCCTCCTTCAGTATGTAAGATTGCTCCTAGCTCAAATGCCACTATGATTTTACATTCATTTTCCATCTTGACCACAATGAGTCTGTGTAATAAAAACATGGTCACAGAGGAAACCCTGCCTGTCCCTCAAAAAGGTAATGTTAGAGGTGGGTAAAATTTCTCTCCTGCATCTGCCTCACCTCAAGACCACAGTCCCTTGTGATATTCTGTTAATATGCTATTACATTTGGAGAAAGTCAAGAGGCTTTGATGGGGATTTGGAGCCTGCCTCCACAATGCCACCATGAGAAAGCTACAGATTTAAACAAACACTGATGTATAATAAATCCACATTCTGCACACTGATCGGAAGGTCTGGCTTTAGAGGCCTGATCGTCGGAGTCTGAATCAAATTCCTAGCAATAAGGTGACCTGGCTTATCAACAGAGACAAGCTGCAACCAGGAAAGAGACAAAACCTTCCTTCCTAGACACCCTGTCGCCTCCCCCATGGGGGCAGCAGCACAAAAGCTTGCAAGTCGCTCTCTATTTCATTATCTGGCTTTATTTTCTTCATGGGATTTAGCTGTGCCTGAAATTAGCTGGTTTGTGCCTTTGTTTACTGATTTATCATTTGTGGGCCAAAGCTGTGAGGGGAGATTTATTTCTTCCCATTGTAGCCCAGTATTTTTAAGGGAACCAAGCTCCAATTGTAGATGCTCAATAAATATTTCTTAGGCAGATAGTCTTTTGTTATTAATGTCTCATCTGTGGACTGTCTATAAAGTTTAAACCAAGACCATGTGGCAGGTCAGTGAATGGGTGGACTCTGGAGACAGAATGTCTGCACTGGAACCTGGTTCTGCCATTCATTGTGTGACTCCAGGCAAACTATCTGTCTATTCCCACAAAATGGGTTAATAATACCTACTTCCTAGTAACTATTCAATGAGATACATGTGAGATGAGATACTCAGCACAACACTAAGTACTCAAATGAAGAAGGCCATTAGCTTAACATAGTTATACTGACTCACGATTTTAACTTAAGTACATTTTAAATTTTAAATTAATACCACCAATAATAATAGCAACACTATGATATAGGTACTACCATTGTCCCTATCTTATAGATCAAGAAACCAGGGCACAAGTCACTGACACAAAATCACAGGACTAGGAAGGAACAAACAATGGGGCTCCAGAATCCACACACTTAACTACTGCATTGAGGTGTCCTACAGAATACTCACACTGCTTTGCAAACAGGGAATCTAAACATCAACATCACTAATAGCTTTTATTTGTTTTTTATGATAGAACAACTTCAACATGCGAAAAGTAAAGAGAATACCATATAAAAAGGCTTTAGGAGTTTTAAGTGATCATTTAGCTGTCATCCTAGGTTCATCCTGGGAACAACCATGGTGATGTTCATCACATGCTGGGAAACTGCAGTAGTTCATATAATCCCCTGGCAACACAGCTGGGGGTGCACTCACCTCAGATCTTCACTTGTAGCCTCTGCCTAAAGCCCCTCCCCACCCAGCTTAACCTTCAGGTCTAAGTGCCTCCCTCAGGGCACCCTTGGAGACATATTCCCTGAAAGCCCTGGCCTTGACTGTAACCTCAGATACAATTTATATATTATTAATCATAGCACATGTTGTGGCATGTAATATTTACATTAATTGAGATTATTATGTTCCAGTAAGTGACATATCTTTAGTCCACTTATTTCCCCTTCTCCTCTTCCTCATTCCTCCCCCTGTTCCCTTGGACCACTTCCCTATTACAAAAAATCCACTCTGTATTTTTCTTTATCTATCCTTTATTATTCTCTTTATTTGTACTTTGCCCACTCAAATGAGATGCACAATATAGTACTTAGGTTTATGTGTCTGACTTATTTCACTCAACATTATATTTCCAAGTGCATTCATTTTCCTACAAATGTCTCAAATTTGTCATTCTTATAGCCAAATAGTATCCCATTATATACAAATGCCACATGTTCTTTAGCCAGTCATCTTTTGATGGGTATACAGGCTGCTTCCAGGATTTAGTTATTAGGAATTGTGTTGCTATAAACTTGGTATGCATGTATTACATGGTATGGTATGATGTCTTAAACTCGTTGGTGAAGATACCTACCAGGGTGATAGCTGGGTCATATGGAATTTCTAATTTCGGTTCTTTGAGAAATCTCCATACTGATTTCTGTAATGGTTGTACTTATTCACATTCCCATTAACAATCCAGGAGGGTTTCTTTTTCACCACAGTCACACCAGCATTTGTTATTGTTTGATTGCCTAATGATTGCCATTCTTTTGGGAGTAAGGCAGAGCCTTAACATTGTTTTAATTTGCATTTCTCTACTGGTCAGAAATGCTGAATGTTTTTTTCATATATTTGCTGACATTTGTATTTCATCCTCTGTGAAGTATCTGCTCATTTCTCTTGCCCATTTCTTGGCTGGGTTTTTAATTTTAGGTAGTCTAATTTGTTGTTGTTGGGTTGTTTATTTTTTAGTTCTTTGTATATTCTAAATATTTGTTCTCTGCCTCAGGAGTAGCTGGCAAATTTTTTCTCATTCTGTAGGTCATCTTTTCACTCTGCAAATTGATTCTTTTTCTATACAGAAGCTTTTTAGTATGACATAATTCCATTTATTGATTCTTATTATTTCTTTTGCAACTGAGGTTCTGTTTTGAAAATCGTTTCCTATACTTGTCTTTAAGTATTTTACCTATTTTATCTTCCAGTGGTTTCATGTTTCATTTTAATGTTTATATCTTTGATCTATTTTTACTTTAAATTAGTATATGGTGAGAGATAAGGTTCCAGTTTCAATCTTCTGCACACAGACAACCTGTTTTCCCAGCACCACTTGTTGACTAGGCTATTTTTCCCCCAACATATGGTTTTGCCCCTTTGTTAAAAATCAAATAGCTGAATGTATCTAGGGAAGTTTCTGTATCCTCAGTTCCATTCTATTGATCTACATATCTGTTTTCATTCCAGTACCATGCTGTTTTTATCACTGCTGCTTTGTAATATAGCTTAAAGTCAGGTATTGCTATGCCCCCTGCTTTGCTCTTGTTGCCAAAAATTGCTTTTGCTATTCTGGGTTTCTTGTGGCTCCATATGAATTTTCGGATTGTTTTCTCTACATATGTAAAGTATGCTGTTGGTATTTTGATTGGGATTGCGTTGAACCTGCGTAACAGTTTTAGGACTCTGGCCATTTAGACAATATTGGTTTTGCTTATCCATGAGCATGGGAGATCTTTCCATTTTCTAATGTCTGCTTCAACCTCCATTTTTATAGTACTGTAATTTTCTTTGTAGAGGTTAGACACAGTTTTTAAAACCAGTGGCTCAGTGCCCATTAGCTCTAAGTTCTATACTTATATCATTCATTCCCATATAACTTGTGCCTAGTAGACATTCAATAATATTTTGTCTTGTTAAAATAATCATTTTATGGAGGAGACAACTAAAGTTCAGAGAAATCCATTCACAGACTGCAGAGGGACAGCTAGACCCCAGCCCTTCCCATGAGTCAGTGCCACCATGGACCACAGGGAAACAGAAAAAGAAGCCACCAAGAAGCAAGTCCTCCCTGCAAATCAGTGCCATGTGCAGGCTACTAGAGGGACAGCCAGACTCTAGCCCCTTCCATCACATCGGCTGGGAAACAAGAAGAGCCAAGCCCGCCCCACCCCCACCCTATGAGTGACCAAATGATCTGGAGAAACATAGGCTGCATGATAGCTACTGAGGTAAAATAAAATCTTGTAGTGTTTAGTATTTCACTGACTTTGCAGGTCTAAAGTCCGTAATCTGATCATCTATTCAGAGGATAGCAATATGCAATTTAGCATCTATGGGGGATTTCCTTTTAAAGGTGGTAGCCATTGTTATTTCCCTATTACCCTGTTTTGAAGCCCTGTATCATTTTCATTGTTTTGTTGGGTTGGGTTTTATTCTGTTTTGCTTTGTTTGATTTTATTATATCCAATGGCCTGGGCAGCTATTTCAAGGATAACGAGATATATTATGGTAGCCATTTTGGATTTACTACTGTCCTTAAGTCCTTTATTGTATTCATGGTTTTGTTTTTATTGGTTCTGTTCTGTTCTGTTCTGTTCTGCTTTGTTTTACTTTTACTATGTCTGAAAGTATCTGCAGCTATTTTGAAGACAAGAGGCATTATAGTAACTATTGTTGATTTCATATTGTTTTGAAGTCCTGTGTCACTTACACTGGTTTGTTTTGATTGGCTCTGTTCTGTTTTATTTTGCTTGGTTTTATTCTCTTTAAAATAAAAAAGATAAAATTCAGAGAAGTCCAAAAACTTGCCAAAGGTAGCCAGCCTCTCTGGATCCAAGTTCTTTCTCACATATAGGTACCTACAAGTGCCACATGGATTCCACAATGACCTGTCTGAAACTAGAAAAACTCATGAGATAGTTTCTAAGACTCTTTCCTTCAACTGGATTCTCAGAACCCACCCTGTGGAATATTTGATGGATTGAGTATGAAAGCTATGAGCTGGTTTCTAGGCAAACTCTAACTAGGTCTCTCTCATCTAACTCAGGGTCTACATATACACATTCCTCTGGCCAGCTTCAGTTATGTAGCATGAGAAGACAAGAAGTAAAATAGACTTGCAGTCTGGAAAGACATGGACTTGGGAGACAGATGAGGGCAAGAGGAACCACAATGAAGGGAACTAAAGAAGAAAGTAATGTGATAGAGGATCCAGGAAGGATGGGGTCTGGTCCCTCTGGGAGGCATGCAGCCAACTGACATCCTGGAGAGAATATTTTAGAGCTCAAACTCGAATGGTCAGCCAGTAAAATTTCAATAAGTTTAAGCTAAGAAGGAATTCTTGGCTGTCATAACAAAAGAAGCCCAGAAGTATGAAGTGAAGAGCTCTGGACATCTGCAAATCAAGTTCAAGGAAAAATGTAGTGTCCAAGGAAGCTGCCAGGACAGTGAGTTCAGACTGTAAGAAGCTATGGAGTTTGGATTTCCTGCTGAAGGAAGAGCTGTATCAATTTTAAGTCTTCAAAGAAACAACAGCTTTTAAAAATCCAATTCGGAAGTCACACAGCAATCACAGACACACACATGCTCACAAACACAGAGACACACATGAAAGGAAGTGGCTGGCCATTTACCAAGCTACAGCTCAAAGGGCAAACAGGTATTGATCGAGTGAGCCAAATATGCAAGCTCCATTTGGCTGAGAATATGGAGGGCTCACATTGTTTCTGGGGATCATTACTCTGGTCTAAGAAGATATCATTATTAAAATAGCTCTGTCAGCTATGAGCTGTCACAAGGAAAAGATCAGAGTGTTTTGTTCAACATTACATTCCTATCACCCAACCAACTATGCACAGAGCCAATCACACTGCCATCAGAAACATCAAAGACACCGAATTTGTTGGATGGATGGATGGAAGAAGAGCTTTACATATGTTGCATGATTTCTCAGAAGTAAAGCAATACATTTCTAGGTTGGAAATCCCACCCTTGCTCCTCACATAAGTGCCAGAAAAGTCAGGTCAGCCCAGCCAAAGTGCTTACAAAACTCTGAGGACAGTTTATGACAATCAGTGTTTGCTTACAAGTCCCTAAAAAGCATCTATTTTTCACTTGCACCAAAAATACATCCCTAAGAGTTCTCAGATCTTAGTAAAGTAGGAAAAGGGGGGGTGAATTTTTAAAAAACTTTTTTACACTGAGTAACTATTCAATACTTTTTTATTCAAAAATTCTATTGGGATATTCTATGCATCCAGCAAAACAAGGCAATGGGGGGGGGGATAGGCAATATTCTTGTTCCCTTAAAGCCTATATTTTAACAAAAGAGTCAAACATAATCATGACAATGTGCAAGTAAATGAGATCATTTGGAATGTGATCAATGCTATAAAAATTAAACCAAAATGCAGAAGAAAGAAGCTGGCAGGGCAGGAAGCTTTTGAGAAAGGAGACCATTTGTAGAAGTGATATTTGAGCTGAAATCCGAATGGCAAAGAGATGGCCATGCAAATATAAGAGAACAGGACAAATAGAAGAGAACAGTGGCAACAGTAATAAATGGCCCAGAGTGGGAATGAGCACCATTCCCACTGGTGCTTGAAGGGTAGAAAAGAGGTCAGTGTGAGTGGAACTAAGTAGTAAAGCCATAGAGATGAGCAGTAGACCAGACAGAATACATCTCACAGGTCTCAGAGAAGAGATGGCAGGTGACACTCTCTAGGGGGCCATAATGCAAACTTGGGTTTAGAGGGCATTTTTGGATATGGTGTGAAGAATGATTTGTAAAGGAAGAAAGAGAAGAATCATAGAAACCTAGGAGGTCAATTTGGCAGTCCTGTGGCAGGGAAATACTTGGGCCAAGATGGTGCCAGGAATCCAAGAGATTCAGGACATATTATTTAGGCAAGATTGATTACATTCATGAGAGAGAGAAACCAAGCATTCTAGGCACCAATGGGGATGATGAGGAGTGGGCCATTGTTTGCAGTTTTCAGATCAGAAAACTGAGGTTCAGATCACAAAGCTAGAAACTATACCAGCCAGGATCTGAAACCAGGGCTGTCGTGGCTCCCAAACCCCCATGTTCTCTCCATTCCTCCTCCTTTTTATGGAGCTTTAGCTCTTGGCGGTCATTGCCTAAGAACAGGTGTGTGGGGTTTGCGCATTCCCTGTATGCCAACTGTTCCTCATTTGAGGAGGAAAAATGAGACTCACACTAGTTAATGCCACACTATTTATTGATTTAGACACAAATGCTTGGCAGCTCCAATTCATCTTCTGAAGGGTAATGTAATAAAGGCCTACATTATACTGTATCTTTCTTTGGGCTCTGAATATGTCACCCTCCCAAGTCTCACAATCTCCTGTATGAGTAATGGAAATAAACAAAGCCCCAGCATTGACACATCTTTTTGCAAACAGTGACTCTGGGGATGGAAGCATGGCAAAACCGAAGGTGGAGGTTCCTGAAAAGTATGATGTTATGCAAGTTATTTAGCCTTGCTGAGTTTCTCCTATAAAAAACAGGGTGCCATCCGGGACCTCATAATCCTGGAAAATCCAAATCAAATCATATAAAGAATTGCACAAGAAACTTATTTGTAAATAGTAAAATATGACTTTATTACTATTATTGTAATTTCTTTAGCATTAAATGAGGGAATGCCTGACATTAGTAACTAGTAATGTCTAAATAGATATGGATGTATTTTCATGAAACTTATAGTCTGATAGGAGAAAGAATTAACAAATAATCACACCAACATTACATAAAATTTCTCACTGTTAGTATGTTTACTTCAAGAAACATGCAGAGTGATAATAAATGAAAGAGAAGTCTCTGGAAAAATGACTGAGCTGAAATCTGAAGAATGTATAAGAATCAAGGACTTCTCAGATGAAAAAATACAAATGGCCAATAAATACATTTTAAAAATACTCAGCATTACTGACCACTCAAGAAATGCAAATTAAAACAATGGTGAGATCCCATCTCACTCAAGAAAGAGTGACTACCATCAAGAAATCAACCAATAACAAATGCTGCTGACACTGTGGGGAGTAAGGAACCATTCACCATGAAAGGGTAAATTGGTACAACCACTATGGAAATTAGTATGGAGAGTCCTCAAAAAACTAAAATCAGAAATTCCATATTTCCCTTCAAGGTATTTTCCCAAACAAGTTGAAGATATCATGCCACAGGAATAATTATAGCAGTACAATTTGACACAGCTAAATCTTGGAAACAGCCTATGTATTTATTAACAGATGAATGGATTAAAAATGTGGTGTTTATATGCAATGGAATACTACTCTGCAATAAAGAAAGATAAACTTGAGTCATTTGTAGAAACATGGATATTCCTTGAGTCCATAATGTTAAATGAAGAAAAAATAATCTCATGATTAAAGAGTAATTTTGTCAGCTTTTTAAAATCACAATGTGTTTCTGTGATTTCTCCAGACTGCATGTGTATTATTTTTGTAGCCCCCAAAACAATAATGCCATTTTGAAGTGATTAAAGATCACACAAGAAAAAAATAATGCTAAGTGAAGTTATTCAGACAGACAAATTAAAATACTTCATGGTTTCTCTTTATGAAAAATGCTATATATATGTATATGTGTATGTGCATATATATATATACATACATATATATCAGATAAGAGGAAAAAAGAAAGAAAAAATTAGTTTTATAATCCATCTAAAAGTATACTGTGGCCAAGCATGATGGTATATGCCTGTAATCTCAGCACTCAGGAGATTCAGGCAAGAGGATCAAGGCCTCCTGGGCAGTTCACTTGGGTAAGTTCAAGGCCAGCTTGGGATACAGTGAGGCCCTGACTCAAAAAAAAATGTACCTTGGCTTAGTACAATTGTCATACATGTTTTATAGGTTCTTTGACTTAATTAGTCTGGTTTTCAGTCTGTATATATGATAATAAACCTTATGAGATCTTAAATCTTATGCTGGAAAAATAAAAGCAGGTTGAGGAAGGAATAAAAGAAGACAGTCGAAATGTATTATGCACAGGTATCAATCCTCTACAGGGAATATAATCATTATGTAATGCAAACATTTACTAATAAAAGTCAAAAAGCAAAGGAAAAAGAGAGAAGTAAAGATGGCTGGGGATAATAAAACAAACAATCAACTATGGTATGGACTAAGATGAGGAGGTGAGCGTTCCAGTCAGTGGGAATGGTACACGCAGAGGTCCTGAAGCAGGAAGGAATGAGGAGTATATTAGAGGATCTGAAGTAAAGCCAGCATAGTTGGAATAGAGGGAAAGAAAGGGGGGATTAGAACAAGAGGGTGCTGGAGGGGGAGCAAGAGCAAGATTCTGCAGGGTGCTATGAGTCACAGTCCTGGGGAAAGGTAGGGAGATGGAGAAAGGAAGGAAAACCACAAAGGGACTAAATAGACTGGAGGCGTAATTCAGCAGGACACATCCTTGTAGTTCCATGAATGAGGAGCAAGAGTGGACAAGAGCAGGGAAAGAGACTAATGGAGTATTTGAGGTTTGCATGTTTTAGTGCCCTTGGTGTCTATAAAGGACTCTATGAGAGAAAGTTCAGTTTGTGGGATGCTTGGCACATTTGAAGACAGTAGATAAACAAAACACACAGATCTACAAAGCTCTAGGGTAAGATGCTGGACAGAAAAATGATGCAAAGCAAAGATCCATTTAGAGGCCACTTCTAGGACACAGCCAACTAACAAGGACTGGAACCATGGTGGTAATGGTGTGGTTGAGAGGAGATCATGGCAATTGTGGACCTGGGTTTGAGCTCTAAGCCCAGGCCTTTGCTAAATCCTGCAGGAAAAGAGTTAATCTCTGCCCCATTCCCTCATCCAGCACCCTACCCTGAGCCTTGCTCTCTGGCTTTCTCAGCTCTTACTGCAGCTGCCTCCCCCAACCTTAGTCAGGTGCTGTGCAAATCTAATGCTGCCACTGCCGATGTATATTATGTAACACTGTTGTTCCCATCCTAGGAGAACTAAGAGGAGAAAAAAGTCTGCCTGACAAGTAATTTTGCACGTAAAAAACAATCTGCCAGAGGCTTGGGGAAATGTACCTGTAATTCCTCCACACGTTGGCACACACACCATTTGCCTGCTGACTGCTTTTGCCTTCAAACACTGAGAGCAGAACACAGTTACACAAGAAATACAAGAATGTCCTTTCTCCTTTCAAAACCGGAAACAAAACCTACAGTTTAACCTGTCCATGTGCGAGCATGCGTGTGTGTATGTGTGTGTGTGTGTGTGTGTGTGTGTGTCTGTGTGTGTGTGTGTGTGTGTGAGTGTGCATATGTGCTTCAATATGCTCTACTTCCCTTTTACTTTTAAAATTACATTGAGGACAACATCTGATTTCTCAACTGCAAAATGAGGATGATAATAATAGCCCTACATTTACAAGAAGTTAGTGAGAATAAAATGAAATAATGCATATACAAAGCCTTACATATTTGGCACATAGGAAGCATTCATTATAGGAGCTTTTGAGCCGCCTTTTAGGGAGCCCTTACTCTGTTGCCTGGCTCCAGGATAAACTGCTTTATGCCCAGCGCCTCATGCACTATGGTGGGTGCTGACCATGGTCCTGAATTGTCTTTGGCCGTTGGGAGAGTTTTTCTCTCAGTTACAGAAAGCTAATTATGTCACCCCATCCATCAATCCCCAGGAATTCTTAGCCATGTGACATTCGAAGACATCCTCCTAAGTGTCTCTTAAAAAATCACCTTTATTGAGGCATGACTTATAATCAGCAAATTCACACACTTGCCTATACGTTTTGATAACTTTTAACAAATTTCTACACCAATGTAACCATCACCAAAACCAAAGCACAGAGTAATTCCATCACCCCAGGAAGGCCCATTGGATCTCTTATTAATTAATTAGCCATTCCCAGACCAGAAAAATATTGATTTACAGACACTAGATATTTGATTTGTCATCATGGATTTCATATAAATGAAATTATATAGGATGTGCAATTTATATCTACCTTCTGTCTCTCAGTATATTTTTAGAATGCATCTATATTTATGCGGGTGCCAATAGTTTATTCATTTTTATTGTTTAATTATATTCACCCAAGTAGTTTACACATTCACTTGTAGATGGGTTTTTTAGATTGTTTCTAGTTTAGAGTTATGAATAAAACTTCTAAAAGCATTAGTATACAAGTCTGTGTAGGGACATATGTTTTCATTTATTATGATACCTTGAATTAGAGAGTCACATAATTTATGCGGGTTAAAATTTATTTTTAAAAATCTGTGAAACTTTTTTGTTGTACCAGTTTATAACTGCAATGTATGACATTGTAGTTGCTGTACATTTTCACCATCAATGTATATGATAGACCTCTTAAATTCTGGCCAGTCGAATAGATGATACTTTATTTTGGTTTCAGTTTGTGTTTCCCAGATGACTAGTAATACTTAGTATCTTTTTGTTGTCTCATTGCTCATTTATATATCTACTTTGATGAGTTGTCTGTTCAGATCATATGATTTGAATATTTTTATAAATACAAGGTCTTTATAGTAGAATTCATTAAAGAATCACTAGGAGATACACTGTAATCAACCTCAGAAGAATGTAATCTATTAGACTGTCTCATTTACTCTGAATTATTGAGCTCTTTAGACTAACAGCTATTTCCAACATGGCATTCTGGGCATGGGCACACCAAAGACCAGTGAGAAGATAGAGTTAGTGAATGGGTTCTGTCTTCCAATCTCAAAGCAACCATCTATTAATTGACTGACTGCCCCATGAGCCACTTAACCTTCACAATTCTCATTTCACTTAGAGGTATTGCAACTTATTTCAGTGTGTTGTTAGGGGGACTGAAGCCAATATACATAATGTGTCTGTTGCTCAGTATTCAATATAAAGAGCTATTCATTCTCCCCCAAGCAGATCAGTCATCTGTTGCCACAAATGCTGATTTTAACTCATCACCCCCCAGCATAGCTTTTAAAAATAAGTATTTATGTAGTTCTCAAGTCTATGCTTAGTGGCTTTGGCCAGAATCAGCTGGCCATATCTTCCAGCTTCAGCTCAGCTCATTCACATGTCTGGGACTGGCTGATACTCTAAGATGATCTTGGATAAACAACTGAATGACCTGGCTTCATTTCACATGTCTCCCATCCTTCAACAGACTGGTCTAGGAATGTTCTCTTGGCAATGACAGAGGTATAAGCCAGAAAGCCAAAACACACAAAAGCTCTTCATCTGCAAGATCAGAACTGGTACACAGTCATTTCTGCTATATTTTATTGGTCAAAGCAAAGCATAAGGCAAGATATAACTCAAAAGACAAGCAAACAAATCACACCTTCTTGGTGACAGAATCTCCAAAGTAACAGAGAAAATAAGGTACAGAGAAAGAGCTGGGTCTACCAATGCAATCTGTCACAAAAGTCAATCTCCAAGGGTCTCAAAAAGATAAACTTAGGTTATATCCTACCCTCACATCTCACTAATTCTGAACTGAAGCAGAATATCTATGATCCTATTTCTTCTAATCAAAAAAAGAGAGCATCCCAATGACTCAACTGCTATAAGATGTGTGAGTATTGCTGCTCATTATGAAGTCTAGCAAGGTCAAGAGGTGAGAGAAAAGCTGAGAAGTTGGCTCATTTGTAAGGAGATGCTCAAGGTGCATCTGGTTCCAGCCCCCTACACACACATGCAGGACCAACTCTTCTGTGTTTTCCTCCCTATTCTGCTACATGGGCTTAATTACAAAGAGCAGGCAGACAGATCACTTCTCTGCATGAAAGAGGCAAGACTCTGCCTCAGATAGAAGTATTTTAACAAGTTTCTTTCACAAAGTGGGCTGAACCACTTTGTATTCA
>PVJX010005265.1:0-86897 GCA_004027295.1 Dolichotis patagonum | reverse complement strand
TCCTCCTGCCTAGGATGAAATATCCAACACTCACAACTCAGAGGAGGACTGGCTTATTTTGGCTTAGAGTTTTACTCCACAGTTGGCTAGCTCAAGGCAGGAATGTGTGGTGGAAGGGTCCAATACAGGACAGCTACTCACCACATCATGGCCTGTAGGAAGCAGAGAGAGAAGGGAGGAGCCAGGGAGGGAGCTATGCTCTCTCAAGTCATACCCCTAGCTTCTGGTCAGGAACCAGGCTTCATTTACTAACAGCAGGTCAGATGCAGAGCCCCAATAATTAAGGTGAACAGCTTCTAAAAGGCCTGCCTCTGAGCACAGGAGGTTCTTAAAGGACATCTTTCTAATGTCTTTTCCTGTTAATATCTCCCTGGTTTACTTCTCTTCAGCCATGAAGAGCACTAGATTGTTTTTATACTACATTAAGCATCTGTTTGTCTCAGGACCTTTGCACTTGCTTTGCATTCTGCTGGGAACATTCTGACAGATAACAGAATGGTTTATTCCCTTGCATTCTTCTGGTTCAACATAGTAGAAAGGGTTTCTTTTACCACTCTGTATAATAACCAATCATCCCACTCAGGCAGTTCTAGTCCATTAACCTTGTACTTTTTCCATTTAACATCTAAATGTGCATATATGCTTTTTCCCTTTCTCCTGGAATGAAATATTATTAAAAATAAAGACTTCATTTCAGTATTATGTTTTCACATTGGATTGCCAATTAATTTTATAAGACCACTCAAAAGTCTTTTGATAATAATAAAATTACAGGTTTTTAAAAATGTCTTTTCTTTGCAAAACAAATTAGTTGAAAAATTGTTACTGCAATGTGTGTTCAAAAGTTTGATTTTATACTTCCATACATTACAAGGCTCTGAGAGATTCAAAAAAATATGGGTTAAGTATCGGAATGAGGCTTCATTTCAAGAACCATTTGACTGTTACATCTTATAAAATTTTATATCTCTGATAACTTCTCTAAAGATTCTTTGCTAGAAATATCTCTCAACAGATTTTATCTTCTGAAGGTCATTACTTTTATCTGTCTATGAAACACAAACACTGGCAAGAAATAGATTTTGGGTCCTTTTAAGATAAACATTTAGCTAAAGGACATAATTTTGACATTTCTGTAATTTTTTTCCATGTGATTATGGAGGTTTGCTATATATATAGATAGATAGATATAGATATAGATATAGATCTATCTATATCTATGTATATAAAGCTATACATATATACAGATATCTGTATGTATAGCTCTATATACTTTAATATAGATAGATCTATATATAGATATGTATCTTTACATATATATCTATATATATTTAATTTTAGTTCACTTTACCAGATAAGTGACAATCTCAGTAAAACACATAATATTAGAAATGAAAGTCCTTCAAGGTCTGATTGCATTGCCCTTCACTAATTGTGCCTACAAATCTATTCAAACTTTGAAACCTTTTTTTTAAAAAAATTATACTTTACATCATTTATAAGTAACAATAGAAAAGTACAAGCCAGGCCTCTGTATTTAAGTTATCATATTTCTTAACAGACAAGTGGGTTTCTTTATGTTTCCAAAATTCTGATGATAAAAGAAAACTATTACTGGATTCTGAGATGTATCTAATTGTTATTCCTTATTTTTAAAAATTTTTAAAAAGTTTTGATCCAGAGATTGTTATAATAGGCCTAAAAAAATAACTTTCAATTTTTAATGTTGGAAACTGGTGCACTTACAAGCTCCTAGTTCCTTATTTTCCCTGCCCTACTGTCCCAGTTGTCAGAAAGCTGGGACAGCATTGTGAGTAACTGTAGCTTAGTAGAGCTGAAAATAACATTTGATATATGGCAAACATAGAAATGTTTTAAAGGGCCAGGGATTTAGCTCAGCAGCATAAGTGCCTGCCTGGCAAGCACAAGTGTGAGTTAGAACCCTGGTACCAAAAAAATAAAATAAAATTAAATTAAATTAAAATAAAATAAAATAAAATAAAATAAAATAAAATAAAACAAAACATAAATGCTTTAAAGTCATCAAATAATTAGGGCATGAAAGAAAGTTTGGGGCTAGAAATACAATCAACAGTTTCTCAACAATAATATAACTTTGCTTTCCAAAGAAAAGTTGAAGAACTCTGTTGATTTAAACCAAACTCAAAATTAACTCTACCTTTTAGGTGTCAGAGTATTGCCTTATGAATGAATTACATCCCACGCATTTCCATATCTTTGTTTCCAGTCAGAATGGCAATTTGAGTTTATTTTTTGAGCTCTTCCTCTGCTCCAAATACATAGCAGTATGGAAAACAAATAGGGGGAGGAAGAACAGGTAGAGGAAAAGTGCAAAAAGAGGGGGTTAGAGGAGAGAGTTACATAGCGTAGAGTGCAGAGACAAGAAAGGTATATTAAACTGTAAATGTAGCTGAGATTCTGGGTTCAGTCATCAGACCCAGATCTCAAACGCAGGTCAGCATGCATAAAGTTGATGTACTATAACTCAATGAAGATATCACACAACGCATAGTGAGCTGATCCTAATTCTTAAAACAGAAGTTCGGTGCCAGATGTGGAAGGCCCACCTGAGGGTTGTTGACAACAGCACAAAAGGAGAACTGGAGGGCAAGATAGTGCTATTGGTTCTCCTGAAGAAGCTTGTCATGCTGGCTTTCCTAATATGAACTGTTCTTTCTGTCAGAGGAGCCTTGCTGTCACTAAGGATGGCTGCGGTTCTTTTGTGGGGAGCTCTGGTCCTTACCTTGGGTATCGCTTCCTGGCTCCAGGGCAGATCCGCAGCCTGCTAGTACTGATCCTTCTCTCGCCAGCACAGTCTTGCTAACTCCACTTGCTAATTCCTACCACTGGCAGGAGTCTCAAATCGATGTACAGAAAGATAACCAGGGAGAAACAGTAATACAGCATCCCCAAAAGTCTCAAATCTGTGTACATATTCATACATGCAGAGGTACGTATGTTTTTATATATTTATGCACAGTATAAGCCCAGTTTTGAATCCAACATTCAGGCAAAGTATGAATGTAAATATTTGAAGAACATTTTGAAAGAATAGAGGTCAAATAATTATTGGTGATGGCTTATCAATGGTAATTGAATCTTTGGTTTAGAGGATGGGGCACGATGGGCATTCAGGAGAGAGGTTCAAATAATTGGTTCAAGTAGTAAGTTCAGTAAGTCTCCAGATGAAATGTGCCTATGTGAAAAAAAATAAGGAAAATTACATGGAAAACTATAATTTCTTTGTCATCTGGACTTCCATGGCTAACAGTATTTGCTAGGAGAATGAAACTTAATGTACAGCTTCTGCTTAGCAGTATTTCCCTGAGTAAAAGACGGTTGATAGTAAGAGATTCTAGGATACAGCTCCTTAAATTATAAAACTCTGTTCTTTGTAGAATGGAGATGTTTTGTAACTTAGGTGCTGTGACTTTGTAGCATAACACAGCAAGTCCTTATTTAAAAATCTCATCTGTGATTCTGAGGTAGAAATATTACGTGCTCTACAGGAGGAAGGACTTGGAAACCCACACAGGTGGCCCATCTTTGTTTCATCTATGCTTCTTGATTAAGGTTACACATACAGCATTTTGAAAAGCTTGATGCTGGGTTTGAGATCTGATTTCTCTGAGTCTGCTTTGGTCTCACAGTGCCTCATCCCCTCATGTCCTACTCTCTTGCCCTCCCCCACCCAGTCTTTGTGTATTTTGATTGTTCTTGACAAAGACATAAAAATTTAATAAACTTTTCAATATCCTTTTTATATTCAACTAATTAGAACTCCCTTTGCTTGTTTTTCTAATTTTTTCTGGGATGCTGTATTACTGTTTCTCCCTGGTTATCTTTCTGATACTTTCTCATTTAATGAGCACTTATTTTATCCTATATAATTTGTCTTCATTTCCTATTTTATATGCACCATGCCACTGTGACTTTTGTTATCTCCATTTTATTTATTTTACAGAAGAGTATAATGAGTCTCAGAGAATGAGATAACCTGCCTAAATCACACAGTCTGTGAATTAGAGAGCATTTTGGAATTCATTATGATTGGAAAACCTGAATATTTACCTCTTTTTCAATTATTTTCCTGACTCTTAAGTGTCTTCTCCCAAATTTCTTTTCATATGGTATATGTCTGTTGTTCCAAATTTGTATTTATCACACTGTTCTGGATCCAGAGTGCCTTTGAAAGTGGGATAAAAATCTTTGGACTTATTTGTCAGAAAAGCATCTATAGAAATAAACACAAAAGTATCTCAGACTTTGTATGGAGTCACACTGTGACCTGGCCACATCATTAAGTATTAGGCATGCGTGTTTGTACTAGTCATCTTATCAAGTCTAGTGACTTCAATTAGCACTTACCTGTAGGTGCTCCTCAGAGCAGACACCACTGGTACTCTGATTCATACCTTCCAAATGCCAACTCTGCATTCAGCTATAAATGGGATGGCCAGTGCCATGTGACCAAACTTAGTCAGGTAACCCCTTGCTAGTTTTCTGTATCAGCAGTTGTAGCTCAAATGACCAGGAGAGTTAGGTGGGTCAGTGCTGGTTAACTTATGAGATGTGTGCATTCTTGGGACTAATTTGGGGCATTGGCATAGGAATTTATGTATCAAGGTCGTTTCCTCTTGTACTTTATGTGCACACTTCCGTGAAACAATCTGTGCCCTTCCCAGCAGGTACTGGTAGAATTGAATTCCACTGCCCATTGTAACCTCAATAGCACTGTTTATTTATTTATGTTTGCATACTAGAGATTGAAGTCAGAAGAACTCTGTCATTATCCCACTCCTCTTTAACTCAAGTGTCTAATTACCTTTCTCTTTCCATAGATAAATAGTCACCTGTAACTCTGTAGAATATATTCTTTAAAGTGCCTCTCGCCTCAGTGTCCTATCTGCTCAGTACGGTCCCCAGGATCACTTCTCAAATAATCTGAATGCACGCTGTTCCTCCACACCCTTTCTGAGGGAAATCCCATCCCAAAGAAACAACTCTCCAAATTGCTTTTATAATCTCCTTTATGTTCATGTTCAATACCTGAATATTTTAAATTCCATATTGTAGGGAGACTTCATTCCTAACACACTCCACTTACCTAATGTTCCTTATTGTGATTGGCAACATTATCATGAGACAGGTCTTAAATAAATAAATAAAAATCAGGGGCCAGGAACACAGCTTAGTGGCACAGCACCTGCTGGCAAACATGAGGTCCTGTGTTCGATTCTGGTACCCACAAAAAAATAAAAAAGAAAGAGAAAGAGAAAGAAAGAAAGAAAGAAAGAAAGAAAGAAAGAAAGAAAGAAGAAAGAAAGAAAGAAAGAAAAAAAAAAGAAAGAGGAGAGAGAGGAAGGAAGGAAGGAAGGAAGGAAGGAAGGAAGGAAGGAAAACTTTGGTGACACCCTTGATACATTCCTCTTTCTCATAGTCTATGACCGTGTCCCTTCTCTTTGACCTTGCATACTTGCCCTCACCTCACTACCCCGTTCTCTCCAGTCCCATAAATACAGCCCTGGTAGCCTCGAGTTCTACACAGTCTCACTCCTCCCTAGTTTCAGTCTCATTCCATCTTCCTCTCCGTCTTCTTTCTTTGACCTCTTCAGTTCTTCTACTCTATTTTCCTAAATTATCATCCGGAAACACAATCTGAAACTGACACTTCCTGCTTAAAATTGTTACGCTTAGGATGAAATCAAACTATCAGCCTGACCTTAAAAGCAAAAACAAAATAAAAACAAAATGAATAAAACTTGTACAGCTTATCCACAGTTCATCGTTTCATTCTCATCTTCGATATGATCCTTCCTGTTTAGGTTGCTTTCAACCAACTTGCAGTCTCTCTTGTGGGAATTACTGTGTTTCTGGCCAGTTTGTGTAGATGGTATGCTATTCCTCCTGCCTGAACAGCCCTCTCTCCTCTTTCCTGTCTGCCTGAAACCATCTTTCAATTGACGTTTCTATCAGAATGTTTCTTCTTCCTACATCTTGTTCTTAATACTATACAGTTTTCACACTGTGGTCTCACAATGTCTTTTAATGATTTGTTCAGCTTTTTATTACTGCTCACTCCATGAACACAGCAGCCCAATCTATCTTTTCTTCCCAGTTCCTAGAAGAAAGTGGCCACTTACAGCCATGTCAGACTGATTTCAGTGATCCTAAGCACATAGAGGGACATGAACACTGAACAAAAGCATAGGAAAAAGATGATGGACTGAGGACACTATATTTAGAACCAGGTAATTTGGAAGAAGTGAAGAGGGATGAGTAAAAACGGGACCTAAATGTGAAAGTAAAATCTAGGTGTGGTGGCGCATGCTTGTAATCCCAGCACTCGGGAGGCTGAGGCAGGAGGATCGCTATGAGTTTTAGGCCAGCTTGGGCTATATAATTAAAATCCAACCTGAATTACAGAGTGAGACCCTGTCTCAAAAACAAAAAAAGTAAATGCAAAGAAAGGTACAATACAGATGATAGGGGCAGATGTTCAAATACAAGGAAGTTACTAAACAAAAAAAAAAAGAAAATATTCCCAGGATATTAGTGCTAAATGTAAAAGCAAAACAAAACAAACAAACAAAAACACTACTCTTTGCACAAATTGCTAGATTTTCAGGATCAATTTAGTTCACCATTTCAAATTATTCTTTAAAATTAATGCACACATAAAGTCAACATGTACACAATAATGTTCAGTGATTTAAAAATTATTCCCTCTTTTAGAAACACTTCATAAACTATCATTTCCCTTTTGAAAATCTTGGTGTTCTGGGTATGCCTGTATCTCAGAAAGAATATTGGGTTTGAGAGTCTCATAATTTACCTGAATGAAAAGCCAGAGGCAAAATACCAGAAGTAGCAGGATTGTGTTGCCAAAAAGTCTCTGAAACTTTCAACAATAAAAAATTCAATGTGCCTCATCACTCAGCCAACTTCATAGGAGTTCTGATTTATAATGTTAATTACTCTTGCAAGACTATAGCAGGTAAATAGAAAAAATTGAAGTCCTTTTTCATTTTACTATAGGAGACAAGTCTGGACTACCAGACTTGTTATGATATCTTACCTTTCTGAATTCATGTGAAAAAGGGTTTCCCACAGTCCTAATAAAAGTATATCTTCCCACAAGTGCAGTATTCCTTTTTGATTCTTTCAGTTATGCCCCTTATCAAAATAGTGAAATTTACTCTTTTCTTCTGTGTTAAGTATATGTGTGTTAAGTAATGCAGATAGCAAGAGTTATAA
This sequence comes from Dolichotis patagonum, assembly GCA_004027295.1. NCBI lineage: Eukaryota > Metazoa > Chordata > Mammalia > Rodentia > Caviidae > Dolichotis > Dolichotis patagonum. Next base: position 79,619 of record PVJX010005265.1, on the reverse strand, counting down.
ACAGCAGATTCTTGGAAACTAATTCAGAAACCATTAACATGAAATTTTGCAATGATTTGGCAGTGATACGATAGACTGTTGCACCACAATTTGATATTCCATGAATTTTCTTTTGATGCTTTGCCAGTGGTTTCTGATATTTGTTTAGGAGACGATAACTGTATTTATTTGTTCTCTGCCTGTCCATGTTTTCTGTTTATGTCAGTGATTCTTTCATCAGTTTTTCTTCTTGAAAGTGAGAATTAGAATTCAAATGTCAATTTTATAGTCAGATTCTGATACCAGAATATTAGCAAACTTTCTTCACATCAGAAATTTGAAATGACTTCCGGTCATTTATATAGGTCATTATAATCAAATATGTATATTTAGCTATATGTGCGCATACACATATGTAGCTCACCAGCTGAAGATAGAAATCTGTATTTCTGAGTTAGAAGCAGCTAGAAGGCACAAAATATAAACTGGAAAATAGTATCAATATAATTTTTAGACTATGTGAATATGTTGACATGCTGCAAATATAAACTTAGTGATGGTATGATTTTATTCTCCCTTGATGAAATTTAGTATTGTTGCAGTTCAATATTTCTATTGTTAGAATATACACACACACCTACCAGTTTCTCCCATTACACACACCCCTACCAGTCACTCCCAACAGGAGTTTCTAGACCATAAACTATCCCTGAGAATTGATTCCACACTTTTTCAACTATGACTTTTCATAAGTCAAGTCCTCTAAAAATATAACATTTTATATATTTCTCAGACTACATGTCAAATCAGTCTCATGCAAACATAATACTTTTACTACTTTCTTAGAGCATGGTGTTGAGAGGGAAAAATTTAATGTATCTGTACAACATCTACATTAATGCAATGGTGGAATATTGAAACTGCTTTTATCTGCCACATTTCTCAAATGAAAGCGGCAGCTAATTTTTATGGTAGTTAAACTGTGAACCTTGCCCACAATCTCGCCTGTATGGATGTGCTCCTTAGGTGTTATTAAGGAAGTAGTCTTTATTCCACATCTTAGACTTTAAAAGTTGCTATGGATATAAGAAGCCTACCATGTGGTTATGTCGACACCATAAAATCTTTCTGAAGTGTGAAGTAAATTCTTGATAGAATACCAGGCTTTTCAAGAAATTTTAGCAAAATTTCCTGATATTCCTGAGGCACATTTGTAGAGGAGACTATGGTTTAGCTTGGCCCCTGAAATCATTGCAAATTTTCATGTTAATAGCGTCTGAATTAGTTTCCAAGAATCTGTTGTTTATATCTCTTGCTACCTACATTACAGTATCTGTATACTTAACACACAAGAAAAGAGTAAATTTGGCTATTTTGACAAGGGGTACAACAATATTTTGAGACAAATAGAGCAAATAAAATTTGGCTAAATTTTTTAGGAAAGTTTACTCTTAACAAAACAAAACAAGACAAAACACAAAGGCTACAGATAAGCAACTTCTCATGTAAATTTAAGTGGTTTGGAAAGGGATTACGTTTTATATATCCTTATACTTTTGTGGAAATTGAGTGTGCTAAAAATCCTTGCTGTGACGCTGATAAACTTCTTGTGTCACCCATAGTCACAGATATCTTTTCTTTTGCGATCCTGATTAAATGAGTGACATCCACTATTGGGAAATCCCTCGAGTAACTTGAGCCCACATGTGCCTAGCCACAATGCCAGAAATGACATGATCCGGAGGGGATTTGAAACCCTATCTCAACAAATTCATTTCTGTTTTTCAACATATAATATTGTAATGTGATTGTAATGTGATTCTTGACAGGGCTAAGGTAAACTCATCATGCTAAACTGAAATGTTTCTGGCAGATGTCTACCCTGTAACAATCAAAATGTGTGTATTATAGTATATGACAACCACCTTGCTACCTCTAGTTGTAAAACTTGCAAGAATAAGACTTTATTAATGAAAACCTGGCCTGTAATTACCACCATTCTTTTCATTTAGAAAAACTTTTTGAGGCTAGTCTGCCATCATATAAACAGTGTGAATTTTCTAATGAAGTTAGGAAAACATGAACATTTTTATTAAAGATACTTATGCAATTTGATGTTTTTCAAATTGTGTAGTTGTTCAGCTTTAAGAAAGCATAATGATACTAAATTTGACCCCCATGAAAATGGTCATTGGACCCACATAACGGTCTCCTTTAGAGAAGAAATGATTTAAGTGGATCATTTTTACGATAAACTTTGCCTAAATATCTATAACACCTACACACTTCAGTACAATTTATCTTGCTTTAGTGCTAAGCACCTAAAAAATATTTAGCTTAAAATAAAATGTAATCCAAATGAATGGAAACTTTTTTTTACTTTACAATAAATGGAAAACCTTAGCAGGTGACAACTACCTTATGATGTGTTCACCAAAAACAAAAGCAGAATCTGGCAAATTTGTGTTTTCATATTATAGTTCGGATTTCTATTACCTTGCCTTTATACTTTTAGCAATTATTTCAAAATAAATATTTGCATGAACACATAAAAGCCCTCACATCCTAGTTGATTATCCAATGTCCAGATGCAAATTGAATTTCTGCCTGGGGAACTACACTGTGATTCCTTTTCAAGTATCAGCTTCTATAACGAGGGCTAAAAACAAAAAATGTGGCTGCCTTTTGCCCCTTTTTCCTTATTATTATTAGTAGTTTTCCTTACTGAACTCCTTGAAATTTCATTGGTAGTCACAATGCAAATTTAAGTATTTTCATTTTAGTGTAATTGTTTTTTAAAGAAGCAGAATTTCATGCTATGACCCATTTGTCATTTACTGTGAAAATAAAATGGTTAAAACAGGCTTGGGCATTTTATTAGGCCTGAGGAAACATAATATGTGATGCACAGAACTTAAGGCAAATTAGGTAACCTCTCAGGGCCAGTAAACACCCTCGCAGACTAACACAGAAACTGGGACATGCTCAACTGAGAATTTGAATCAGGTGCCACAAAAAGAAAAGGCTGGCAAGAACAGAACTTTGAAAAGCACACTTACTAATTTTAGTGCTGCTGTGGCCAACCAAAGAGATTTGAGTCATATGGTGCTTACGACTTATGACTGGAACTGAACTTACTCATTAATCCAGTCATATAATTTTTCATTTAACCAATCAATTAGTAACCAGTAAATGGTTAGTGACTTGTCGATTTGGTTCAAACAGATCAAGCCAGAGAGGCAGAAATCTTTATTCTTTCCTCACTCAGTGTGTTTATTACTACATATCCCACTCTGCTTTTTAAAATTACTCATATCTTACATGCACACACACACACACACACTTGCATGTATATGCACTTAAAGTATATGCACACATGTAAGTGTGTGTGGCATGTGTGTATGTGTTCATTAACTTAATCAACACATACCTGATCCTCTTACATACGCCAGACACTCTTTTCCATGCCTCTTTGCTCTTTTTCTTCTTTTTCTCCCCTAGATTCTAGCTTAAATTCTGCACTGATAAACTGGGGAAATGGATGATTTTACTCTCCTACCTGTCTATCACATATACTACAAATGCTACCATATAAACTCTAATAGGAATTATAATGTACGTTTCTAATACTGGTGAAAACACCTACAAAGCACTTTCAAATCCATTATCATGTTTTTGGAAAACATGACTTTTTTGGCCTGACACGTGAATGTTCTTTAAAACTCTGGTGAACTGAACTTTAATAGCATTCACATGGTTGGTTTTGCAAGCAAATAACTGGTCACATTTAACATGTCCGTTCACCTGAGACAGTCTTTCAATTGTTTCCCAGAAATGCATTTAATTCAGTCCCCTTGCCCACATCTGTCCCTCTAGCCAGTGCCTTGGCTGTCACCATCTCCTGTGTGTGTTGATGAACGCACACATCTTTCGACTGCTCATTCGAGTTTATTCTTCATTCCTTATACCATTAGCCATACTGTGTCCTTCCTTGATTAAATTCCTTGAAGTAAATCTTCATGTAGTCTCTTAAACAGAGTTAAAAATCTTCATCAAGGCATTCAAGTGCTCCCTTGCTGAATTCATCTCTCTCTTCTCCTCACTCCCTCAGTCCATCCTTCCAGCATCCCTGCAGCCTCAGCCTGTGTGTATGAATGGCAACTTTCTCCACACCCTAGTTTGTTTCCTCTTCTGGGAAAATTTCCTCACTCTTTAAGATAGTCTCTTCCCTTTGTTCTTTCTACTTTCATAACAATTATACCAGTTTCTATTCTAACTTTTTAGTTCTAATTAATATACATTTTCTCTCTCCAAACTGAGACATCTATTATCATTATCCACACCACAAAAATCTAACCAACAAAAGTGACCAACAGGCACTTCTTGACTAACTGGATGAATATTTGAGGCATCAATTAAGCTCTTACACATTTATTAAAAGAATTGAGCTGATATCTAAGGCTTCACACTGGACCTTCTTCAGTTTAGAAGTGTTGGTATCTAGAGCTATGTCATTGTCATGCTCGCTTGTTTTGTTACCATTTTTTACATGTATATAAAATCATCCAAAATGACATTTCTGGGGTGGATTAACTTCCAAACTAGGATTTTTGTTGTGAGTTTGCTTATGTTGGTAATGATGTTAATTTCATGTTGTAACAAAAGAAAACTTTGTCACCCTAGGTACCCTATAGCTATGTTTGTAAACTCAGTCATAAACTTCCAATTGCCACAGTGTCAAATGATAGCATGGGACATGGGTTATCATTGAGCCAAAATAGGAAAATGTTAGAGTGTCAAGTGTAGTTCTTCCTATATTTGAGTTGCTGTCCTAGTAAAGAGAAACACATATCCAAGAGATGTTAAATCTTAGAAATATATAACAAGAAGATTGGACTGAGCCAGCACATGTATTTGCACATGTACAAACTTACTTTGCCTTCCTACCTCATTAGAACACTGGCAGGAAACTGATGGCTCACTCAGACAGGTTAACTGAAAGGAGTTTAATTAAAAAAAATACTGTTTGCAGAAAAACAATGGGTTGTAAGGAAACCAGCAAGGGAGTTTGAAGTGATAGGAACTATGAACAGTGGAAAACCAGTATTTCTCCCATGCCTGAGGAGCCAAGGGGAAGGGGCTGCAGCCACCCCCGGAGAGCCACCACATATGGAAGCACATATGTGTAGCAACAGGATAAGAGTCAAACCACTGTGTAGCAAGAAGGAGACCAAGCAGCAGAATGGGAATGCATATTCTGACCTTTTCTTTCACCTTCTTATTTCCCACTAGTGCCTACAATCAACCAATGTCCATTGAAAATAAGGAAGCAAAATGCAAAAAAAGAAGCAGAGGCAGAAAATAGAATGAGAAGGGTAAATGAAGATTGCATGACACACAGTCTTATGAGGACCATCGAACTCTTTCCTGCTTATCTGCCTAGGGGAAAAAAAATGGGCACAGTGCTAACTAGTGAAAGACACTAGTGGGTTAATTGAGTTTGGGGTCAATGCATGTGATCGATAAGTAACACAGTGGTTCTAATTCTCCATTTTAAGATCTTAGAGTCAAACCAGCTTCAAGTACCACACAGCGATTAAATCTATTTATTTTATTAAATAATAAGTGATTTCATAAGAAATAGATCAATCTAAAGGAAAGATCCAGGGATAAAAATTTCCTAGGGCTATCAGTAACTAGTAGTGTTATTTAGGAAGTAAATGTATGATTTCTCCCAATATTTTCATTTGTAAAATGGAAGTCATAGTGTTTATGAGGATCAAATAAGACAGTGGCTATGATTTCCTTTTCAAAAGTTAAACAAGCTCTACAAATTTCAAGTCCTGACACATTTGGATGCTATCTGACAAAGCTGGTCCTTGGGCATGCACTAGGCAATCGGCACAGCCTCGCTCTCCTTTTGACTATCTTTCCTCTACACATGTAGCACTTCACTCAACACTGACTTAAACATCACATACAAGGGATAGATAAGCACTTAGAAAATCCAAATGAATTGGCAGTTCTACTGGATGTTAAAAAGAAAGACCTAGATTCACGTTAAACTTTGCTTTCGTGGTGCATAACTCTCCTTTCCAAAGGTCCTATTAACTTCAAAGGGAGCTCCGTGCATGTAAATCATTATATTTATTGGATGCGCCAACTCCTTCTTATCCTCCGGGCACAATTAGAAATATCATAGAAATGTGAATGTCAGAGACTTGGATCCATATTTGATATTCTATGGGAAATTTCCCATAGTTACAGATGTTAAAAATTCTGCCCAATGATCCAGTTGTGATTTTGCAGTATTTTTTTCTACATCCTTGGAATTACTTTTTCTCTGATTTTAGAATATTTGTCTTACATTAAAGGAAAAATATTCCGTAGTGATAAAACCTTGGCTGTTGTACAACTTGGTGTAGTAATGAAAATGAAGACTGCACTACCCTTCTTTTTAAAGGAACGGTTAGTGCTTCCCTGAGATTACCCTGTTAATAGTTATAGCAATTCTGTTTCTGCTTCAAGTTCACTCTGGGAACTGCTATTAGCATCTGTGTCTAGGAATTGAATTCCTGGGTGCTCAGTTTAATATTATATACACCAAACCACTCTGTAATTTCAGTGTTCATTGGCCATTACCAATTTTCTTGTTAGGACCTAGGTTTCTCTAGCTGAAATGTACAATCAATAAAAATTCATGTCAGATGCATGTAACCCTGCGCTTTTTACACTAAGTTGTTGTTCCTTCACTTTAAATTCAAGAGTTTCGTGGCTTATGATGGAAGTATCTCTTATATTGACTGAGACCAAAAAACTTAATGTCCCCACTTTGTCCTGTCAGTGAATACGAAGACCTTCTGTTAACAGATATAGTGTCTCAGTAACATTATGCATAGAAAAGCATCTAAGAGAGTATGTTAGGTCTGTAAGGTTTTTAAAGGTGACAATATGGAGAAAAAAGTCAAATTTATGACTAGTATGAAAGAGAAAATAATAATTAAATGCTAGAAAAAAGACTTTACTGAAAATGTATCCACATGTTATAGGTCGTTTGAAAGATACACTTCTTTTATAATGTTTTAGTAAGCAATGTATTAAAAAGATTCATTCACACTAGCTTATAGACAAAACCATATCAAAGTAATTTGTATCCACTGAATTATTCCCAAGAAATAAATATGCAAGAACAATCTAATTTTAGTAGGCGTTTATAGAACAAAATATTCCAAAGTATACATAAAAATCAAATTCCTAGTGAAAATGTGTGTAAGTAGGTTTATTTTGAAAGGAAAAGTCCTACTCCCAGTGTCATACCCAATTAAATTCTCCAGGTAATGACCCCATTTGCATAGTGAGTGGAACCCACAAGTGGGAATTTTAATGGGTATACCACCTGAGTACAGTAATTGAGAGTGACACAACTTGAACTAGTTTTGTGCTTACCCCACTGAAAATTCTACTCATATTATTTTTAATGTCAAGCTACAAGTCAAATTTCAAGATGATGGATTTGTTCTTTTTTAAGCACTGAGTTTGAATAAAAGAAATGCTTTAATTCTGTTATGCTTTGCAGATCTTTGCTTTAACTAATCTGTAGTTCCGATTCTCACCATTGCTTCATTTTCTTCAGTGATTGGAATTTAATTTTATTCATTAATTTATGAATAATTAGATAAAAAATAATGTCTTCAGCAGCTAAATTGCTTTTGGATTGCAATTTAATGTATTTTTGCCAGAATATGTATTATAGTTAAACTGGCATAATAGTTTACTGAAATGTAATTGCGTAAATATGCCCAATTATTCTTTCTGATGATCTAACAAAACCTAATATAATATGTATTCTTGGGTAGTTCACTTTTCCTGCACCTCAATACCAATATAATGCAGCTTTGGCAGGGTTGATCAGAGATGCCTCGTCATCTGAAGGTATTACTTTGAAAGATACTCTCCTCTCTCAGGCACTATTCATGTCCTTGAAAGAATTGTGCATTCTGAGTGAGGGAGCCTATGACGGCCACATTAAATTATATAATAAAGGTGATTTGAAAACTCCCAGAGTCAGACACACAAGATGAACTGTGCTTTCTAGGTTTTGAGGTGACATTTCAAAACTCCTTTTGTTTCACTCTAAGATTGTGTGCGGTACTAAGTGTTTGTAGGTGTTTGACACCACTCTGCCACATCTGTAATTGGCATAGCATCCAGCAGACAGGCTCTGTACATCTTTACACTGCAACCTACCAAGTTAAGAAATGTATTGGTTCAATATAAAACAGCAGGCTGTTTTTAGACATAGTTACTAGTGCACAAGCTTTAATATGGCTTGGCTTCCTTCTATAATGAGATCTTTTGGTTCCCTGCTCAACAGGCTTTTATTCCTTTGCAAAAGGCTATGAACTATGTCAAGTGGATCAGCTGCTTTTGTACACCCTCTTTCTTGGCTTTGGAATGCAATTCCTTTGCTTCTACCTTTTATGCATCAGAAAGAATTTAAGAACCTTCTCAATTTTTCAAGCTAAACTTAGAATTTGTTTCAATTCTTTTTTTAACCATTTTCCTAATAATTATATTCTTAACTAAACTGCACAAAAAGACTTGCCTAGAAGAGAACAATGCCTAATTACAAAAGCTCTAGTTTGTCTGTAACACACAGCTGTAACCTAGGTTGGCAATGTGTCAAAAGGCAGTTCTCTAAAATGATTTCTTCAACATCACCTCACAAACAAATGATTCTCTTTTTAAGGTTCACTAAAGAGGATGAAGTGAGTGATTCTGGATATAAATAAACAAACAACAGAAATACAACTATTAGCCACAGTTCAGAGAGAAGGCAGAAAGTACTTTTACTCACCTGTATGACCCTGACAAAAAACATCACATCCTGCCCCGACTTGATGAAGAACTGGGCACAGATTTCTGCTTGCACAGAGGCTCTGCTTTCTGAGGCAAGGGAAGGGTGGGAGGTGAGCCAAGGCTTTGCTTATAATCTTTTAATCTCCAGAGAATCTACTGATCTCATTAAAATTTGATCTTAGGTGTGATCTTTTGAGTTATAGACTTTTAAAGTAAATGGCAGAGTCCATTGTTCACCAGAAAGTTTGCAGTGGAAATGACAGAAAGTTTAGTCACCAATAGCATTTGTTAAACCTGCTGTCCACATTAGAAAAACAACAACGCATTGCTGTCTTTTCACAAACTTCTCCATGTTAACCAAAACCTCTGAAAGCAATCTTTAACAGGTAAGGAAATAACAGGAGCCTGGCTGTAGAGCTACCCATTTTCTCAGGGGAGATGCCAAACTGCTTTCCAGGGTTGCAACTTTCTGCGGATTATGTGACTTTGCTGAAGCTCCCAGTACCAAGCCACACAGTGAGAAAACACTTCCTCCAAGTTTCTCGGTTATAGGGGTACACAGAGATGAAAAGTTGAAATGTCTTCCTCAAAATACTGAATCCTGAATTAAAACTGCAAATAGTAAAGGTGAGAATAGACTAATAAATATATTTAAGAAGAAATTAGGAAGCTTTACTAGACTGGTATAAACAGAAGATAAAAATGAGTATCACAGTCTTTGATGAAATTTTACTTTGTACCTCTGCATAGCTGTAGCAATCCAACAGGGAATGGATGTAAAGGTCTTGAATAATTTCAAAAATAATCTTATTAATAAGTGAACTATTATGAAGATGGATAAAGCATCTAACTACCTGTAAAGAAGGCAAACCATCAAGTCCCTGCGCTCAAATCTTTGTTGTGCCAGGTAGTGACGTTTAACATTAAGAACATTAGAATCTAGGATACTGATAAGAGTTTATATGGACAAAGAATGGAAAACCAGTACATCAGGTTGCCTTGGTTACTCCTTGAACTGCTCAAATAACACTGAGTGTTCAGGTGAAGAAAATGGATACAGATAATAATGTTGGAAGAACACAAAACCAAAATAATTTTTCCAAATAGAGCCTTTTCTGAAAGAGTTCAACTGTCGTGTGCTAATTAATAACTCGAAGGTATTTTTAAAAATCATGCCCCTAAAAATAATAGCTGGAGATTCTCTGATGATTTATTTTTCAGTGAAAGTAAGATTTGGTAGATTTAGTATCTCATTTCATACATTTGAGCACTTCTTGCTTGATGGTCAATCTCAGCATACATAAAAATTTGCTTAATTCTCTAAGTTAAGATATAATTCTCAAAGTAAATAAATGAAATTATTAATATAAGTTAAAATATAATTTTCAAAGTATTCACTTTTGAATACTTCTTACTCCTCCAGAGTAGCTGTCTGTCTTCTCTCTCACTCCTTCCCCTTGCTTTCACATAAGCTGTGTTCTATTTGACAAAAACAAAATTCTCAAATTAAATAAATGAAATCAATCTACTAAAAAGGTATGAAGTTTGTATTCTGACATATGCGAGTTTTTGAAAGAGCACTGCATTTTGATACCATATATCAACTATGATTTTCACTTATAAAATGTTCTATCTCTTCATAGTTCAATTGTGGGCATTGCGTAAGGAAGCTAGGTAATCTCCAGGAGGGCATGCAATAGGAATAGAAATAAAGAGAAATCTGAAGTTGTAAGTAATAGTTAAATTAATCCAAATACAAGCCAAATACCGTATCAACTAGATGTGAAAGTACAGTAAGACACAACAAAGAAGTCATTTTTAAAATTTTAAAATGTATTCATGATAATACAGGTCCAGTTTGAAAATATTTAAAATCAAGTTTCCACATTTAAAAAGAGGTGAAATATATAACTGCAAAATTATAGCACTTAGCTATCATGGTCACATAAATCAATAAGACATTTAACATATAGAAATTTTAAAATGTATTGAAGCTACTTTCACATTTGCCTACTTTTATGCTTTAACTGTTTAATTATACAAGATTCTCTATGGAATGACTGCCTGAAGTAGTCAAATCAAGAAAAGTATTAGGTGTGTAAGTATGAAAATAAAATTCTGGTATTCATTAATATTCTCTGTTACAGAAAAACATGATTTAAAATGTGTTAATAATTTCATTGCAAATAACAGAAGTATATATTTAAATATCAGACAAACCACTTAGTTGAAAATTTCTGCAGATAAAAAGTCAAATTTCTAACAATTCCAGATCATTAGCAAGTTCTATGGGTCTATGAGTAGATGCTATTCTTATATTCTAATATACAAGCATAAGTTAATTTTGAGTATATGTGAATACTGAGATTCTCATCATATTTTATGTAACAAATCAAAGATGCTCCTTGGAAGAGGAAGAGAAAAACAGCTGTTTACAGGAAGCGTATTTAAGTCCAGTAATTTAAAGGTTGTGTGTGTGCATGTGTTAGAACTGTATTTAAACCCAGTAATTTAAACAAAATGTATAAATGTATATGTAAGTAGCACTAAGAGACAAATTTGAGAGTTTGCTAACATGTTTTTTTGTTCTAAGCCCTTAAATAAGTATAACTGGAAACTGGGTTTCGTCTCAAAAGAAAACCATAAGTTTTACATGATTCAGATTTTAAAAATGCCTTGTAAGTTTAGGTGTCCTAAAGGCTCCCTAAACATATGACTTTATTGTTATTTATCAGTTTGATAATCATCCAGAAAAACTGAAAATAACTATTAACCCTAGTTTCAAAATTTCTACAAGGAATTCTAGTGAATAACACTGAACTACTATTTTTGAGGGATTAAATTCGCAGGAGAACATATAGGATAAAAATGTGACTCCTTTTTATCTAAGCCATGGATACTTGTGAATCTGTAACTATATAATTAATTTTGCAATTGCCATCATTCTTCACATGTAGAGAATTTTATTATCTGCCATATGAGCTTTATGCAACTTAAAATTGCAATACTTAATTTGATGACACTGGTAGATGTCAGGTTTCCCCCTACACTGGAAGGAAAGGTTTGCAGCCAAGGTTAACTGTGTTTATGGAGTACAACCATAGTTAAGAAACAGACAACAGGCAGGTGACATCATGCTTCCAGAAGACTTGAAGCTCTCAAAATAAAAGAAAGCCTTTGAAAAAAATCCAAAATCAGAATAGTGGGATTTTAGTATTAAAATAACTCTTAATAAATGAAATTTTAAAAAGCAGTCCATATTTCTACAAAATATAGCTAATTTTAGGGTATTAGATTTATTGTAACATTTAAATTATACAAATGCAAGTGCATACTTTGGCTAATTTAAATAATAGTTTAAAAATGTGTATTCCGACAACTAAAATGCAGTGAGCTGCAGCCATTTGTCTATACACTGATTCAGGTTGTGCACCTAAAACTTTGCCCTAAATCTGAATAATGCACTTAAGTACACAGATGGAACACTCATTCAAAGAAGTCTGCTCAAACATCCTATTTTCCCTGATACCTTCCTTAATATTCCGGTGGCTCCTCTCTGTTTGTACTTGGTCTTTTGTGTTTTTCTTTCTCTTCTAATTCTCACTTATGTGTTCTGGTATAGACTGTTGCTTAATGGTCTCTTTGCTCTACCACACTAAATGCTGCTATGAACAAGGGTGGAATGATATTTGTTCCCTGAGGCCTAGACTAGAAAACAGCCAGAACTGGCACTCAGCATCTGTTAAACAAGCGAGGAAGGCAGAGAAAAGAGTACGGAGATTGACGCTGCGTGTCAAGGTATGGTATGGGTTTGTTTCCTAAAGTTTAAACTAAATATACTTAATTTTAACATCCAGCAGATAAATATTTAAAAAGTAAGTGGTCTGGTCTCAATACCCACTGAGAAGTAATATATTTGAAGCAATTCACTCTTGGGAATGGTTAGAAGAATCAGAAAAATCAATAAAAAGACTCATGCCTGTAACCCCAGCGCTGGGGAGGCTGAGGCAGGAGAAGCGTTGCAAGTTTGAGACCAGCCTGCATTACAAAGTGAGTTTAAGGCCAGCCTGCACCACATGGTGAGACCCTGCCTCAAAAAAAAAAAAAAAAATTAAATTTTTTGATGTGTTTTATGTGTATCAAAATGTATTTCAGTTACTATAATTCATTAAGAAGTTTCAAAAATCAGTTAAGATAGTTAAACTTTCACATATTAAACCATGTAGTTTGGTGAAAAAAAGGGTTCATGGAAAAAACAAGTGAACAGTGCAAATACTGACTTGTTTCAACAGAATCTTACCATGATCCCTTCAAAGAAAATTTTAAAAATGTTCTCCAGTTTTAACACAAACAGAAGATAAATACTTATGAAGGAAAACAAATTCCACAGCATTCCATACAGATTTCCAAACAGTCTGATGATTCACAACAGGCATCCATGATGCCACAGTCCATGTCGCAAGGGCAGTTACAGTCGTCCCCCACGTCGTCACCACAGCAGCAGCAGCAGGCTTCCGACGAGCAGATCCCGCAGGAAGCTTGTCCCAGGACAATATTGCAGAGGGTCAGGAATTCACAGAACAAGCACGCCAGGATGCAGTGGACACAACAACCTTCATTTTCAGTTGTGAGGGGAAAGTATCGGTGAGAAAAAGAAGCACAAAATTACATCATCAGTAGATTGCATAAGAACTGATCAAAGGTAGAGCCCAAATGACATGCAGCCCCAGAATTTTCTTTCTATGAGCTGGCAGTTCACAAACAAGCTGAGGTAGAATCCTAAATAAGTCATCTTTAGTAGTAAATACTGCATTAGTGAAAAAAAAAAAAAAAAAAAGGAGCTGTGCATATGTGTCTGACATTTTTACTCTGACACTGTATGAAAGCCCTTGGCTCTGAGCACCTCTTTTCTGTGCTTCTTACTTACCTTTCCTACGGTCTACTGCCCTGTCTATCACTGGGCTAAAACAATGTGTGGCATTTATTAATAAACAGTTTCTCTCAATTGCTCCATACAAAAATAGCAAAGAGATATTGGGATGAAATTTTAAACAAAGAATGTAGGCAGAGACAAGTCACCGACCCACTATAGAAACTCAGAACTTTGCAAAGTCACAAACTTGGACTTGTGTAGCTTGATTTCAGGGTTCTTCTAAATGATTGGGTACTACCCAAACATTAAAAAACAAACATACTTTGTGCATAGTTAAATAATTAATTCAATTGTTAAACTGGAATCAACTCAGGTTGATCCACATGTTTTCCAAAAGAATCAATTTCAGCAAATTTCATAAAATTTCAAAAAAATTACAGATGAAAAAACAATGAGAATCTGTAATTGGGTCCAACTGTTATTACTGTAATAATTGTGCCCATTTCTCTTTAGCAAGTATGAACAAACCTGACTTTTCCACCTCCTCTGGATCTTTACACTTTATGTCTTGATTATTTCTTGATGTTTCTCTAAACAGTGCTTACCAAATTCCATTAGTCAATAAAAAGGCAGGAAAAAAAAATCACTACCTAAGAAGTGCTAACATATTTTAGAATTATTTTCTTTAACGTTTTAGGGCGAGTGGGAGGAGCAATTAAAAGACATTTCTATTTCTGGATGATTTTAACAAGTAATAAAATGTTTTAAGACCAATGTTTGAGACTTTTTTCCCATACAAGAAATATTTATGAAGTTTTTCTAGGATTACTTCTGGTTTATTTTGTGGATTTTTGCATTTTTTTACAATGTTAGTTTTAATAAAGGGATTCCACATCTTACAACACCAATAAGACACAATCTTATCTTCATCCTACTGTCTAACTCACTTCGTGTTTCCATATTTGGCATTAAAATTACATGCTGTCCATGGAATTTCAGCAAATTTTGTGGAAATTAATGAATGAAGGAAGAAAAAGGAAAAAAAAAAAGCCCTAGCTTGTTGTTAACAGCTTGTGGTTAGCTCTGGAATACTAGCAACAAATGCTCCTAACTCTGTAATGCGCTACAATTCTGCACGAAGATATGAGTTGATGGAATTCCTGCGACATCACTGTTATAGCTACTTCAGGTAAAGGAAAGCAAACACCAAAGTAAATGATCCTATTTTCAACTTTACAGGCCAATCCCTAAGGATCCCCTCATAATACTGCCCACATCTATACCATATTTCACTTCAGGCTTCAGCTTCACTGAGAATTCACAGAATAAAAGAAAGATACAACATGATACTCTAAAGACCCCCAAAATACCACCAAATGACTTCTAGAATTAATAAACAAATTTAGTAGTGTAGGGGGATACAAAGTCAACACTCAAAAATTGACAATATTCCTGTGCACCTACAAGAAACTCACTGAGAGAGAAAGTAGGGAAACCACACCCTTCACAACAGCACTCAAAAACTGAAATATTTAGGAATCAATCTAACAAAAGAAGTAAAAGATCTCACATTGAAAATTACAGTACTCTGAAAAAGGAGATTGAGGAGGATATCAGAAAATGGAAAGATATTCCTTGATCTTGATTAGGAAGAACCAACATTGTGAAAATGGCCATACTCACAAAATTGTTATACAAATTTAAAGCAAAGTTTGGGATTCTAGAGTGTCTGTGGTTTACTTCTGCCTACATTTTTTCTATACACTTTCAGCTCAATATGTGTTTGATATTTATCAGTTCAGTTGATGTTTTCCAGGATTACAGTACCATTATTTGTAAAATATTTAAAATGTCATGGGTATTTCATAATTTTTATGAAAACAATATTAAACAGAGGCATACAAGTTCTATTCAACAGAACTTTTAATGAACATACTAATTCTGAAAATATTTTATTGAGATTTAACTCTACTCCACTGTGGGATGTCTAAATTTCAAGACCAAGAGAAAATTTCACTGAAGAACCCTTAACTGAGTATTCTCAAAACACTAAGAATGTTACTGCGCATGTAAATTCTTTATATACTAATCATAAAACATACCATATATAGAACTATATGTAATGGATTCATCAGTTATAAAGGAGAAAGAATATCCAAGGCAACCTTTGAAACAGGGGCTATGATATAGACTTTTAAATAATCAGAAAGGAAACCACACTATGTATTCCTGTGAGAGGCATTTTTGTTGAATGTTATTGATTTCAGATATATCTACACTGATTCATATGGTTGTAGTTTATTCACTTCCTGTGTATTGTAACCAATTGAATTAATACACCACAATGAATATATCCACTTTATTATTTGTGAGTATTGTTATTTTCAGTGTTTTATTGTTCCAAGGATTGTTTATTGGGGCAATTTGGTCAAACCTCCCAGAATATACCTGTTAAATAACTAGCAGTACAATTATTGGGTCACAGATTTGTAAATGCCTAATATGATACCAAATTTTTTCCCAAAATGATTGCTCCAAAATTTACTTCCATCCACTAAGTCTGAGATTACTCACTGATCCACAATCTTTGATACTGTCACACTTTAATACATATTAATTAATTGAATGTGAAACAGAATCTCATGGTGGTTTCATTTTGCATTTGTTGTTTACTAATGTGACATCTTTTCAGGTTGGTTGGCCTTTCAAGATTCCTTCTCTTCAATACAGATGTCCAGTGTGTTTATACTGCCCCCTCGTCTAGTGACTTGCTTCTTTTCATATTTAGTTCTAGAAATATTTTATGTATTTGTGATTCTAGTCCTTTGTTGAATATGATTGTCTCCTCTAAGCATGTGACATGCCTTTCTAAATTAATTAAAATAACAAGAATAGAAGAGTTAATTTTTAGACCCTGAGATTTTGAGGCAATGGTAGGAAATCCAAGTCAAATCTTATAGTTTGTTGGAGATATAGCTGAGGAAATGAACTGGCAGACAGACAAATCTGACATATCAATTAATGAAGATGAGAAGGCACTAACCAGACACAGCTGAGGAAGGAAAAGTTTAATGCTTGATTCAAAATGAGGAAGTCCTGACATGGCTATGTATAGAAAGGAATAATGACTCAGTATACACTCAGCAGGGAAAATGTGCTTGGTGTGAAATCAACTCAAAGGATGAAAAGCTAATCAAGTGGCAATTCAAACTATACAACTTATCACTGCTCAGAGGATACATTCACTTCTAATCTAATCTGTCTTCCAGATATTAGAATATCATGACAAATGTCATACAGAAATTAAATACCCTAAACTAAGAAATTATCTGTAAACTCCTTTTAGCTGACAAAATCTATAAACTACGTATCTTAGAACGTTATTTTATTGTTACTAAGCAATGAGAGTGAAGCAAAGGTGCTTATCCCTGAGGAGATCATTGTTTCATTAATCTGCCTTCTAGAACAAAATTGTTTCTTTAACTAGTATGTGTGACTGGTTGCTTTACATAGAAGGAGAAATCTAACACTAATGCATGAAAAGTATTCACAGTGGTGCCTCAGTCCATGAAGCATTTATGGACCTCCACCACTGTGAATACTTTTGTTCACAAACTCTGCATCAGGTGATGAACACAACTACAGTCCTCTTTCCTGCAGGAACAAGAACGTGGCCATCTCTTCCAGAATCTTTGAACAAATGAAGTTCATGAGCCAAGGTACTGCTATACTTGTTTTCAAAATGAAGAAAAGTATTGTTTCAGAGAAAAAGAAGTTTTCAATCAGAAATAGTTAGCAAAGTTAAGAAATTATCTTGTACTGAACTGTTTTAAGATTTTTTAAAAATCCTTTGATCCTAACATTACTAGGAAGTAGTTCTAATATTATCTCTACTTTATCAAGGCAGCAAGTTACCTACAGAAGAATTAAGCAATTTTACCAAGGTCACAGAGGTGGTAAATAGAGGCAGGATCAGCCCCCAGCCCTTCCCCTGTTGTTGCCCTACTCTCCTCCGGTATGCGCTGCTGCCCCACTGTGGTGGGCCATTTCTACCACTGGGTGATCTTCCTTGGAGGAAGATCAGTTATAAATCCACACTTCCTGCTGATTTGTTTTCCTCATCTATTTGTTTTTTTAGCCTTCATTCGTGGTTCTTTGCATTGCAAATGACTATTCTGAATTTCAGTTTGAAAAAGAGCCAACAGAATAAAAGAGTAAAAGTCAATCTTCAGTTCCTAAAAGCAAAGTGATCGAGTTGAAGATCTATACATTTTCAGTCACAGCGTCCAAAGAGATATGAGTGTAAAATGACATCTCAGTTAAACGAAACACCATGTGCAAATTTAAAACATATAAGTTAAGTTGCACAGTTACATTAAAAGAGCAAGAATTCTGGTGGTCAAACATATGGTAATGACAGAGACCTCAAAAGATTAACTTCCTGATATAAATATTAAATTTTGCAAAAAGAAAGATAACATCTTAAAACATAGATCCTTTATCATTTTCTAGAAAAGCACTTTGGGCTACGTTGAAAAACCAAATCTTTTAACTAGCATCCAGAGTAGCCACAAACCAAAACACATTATAAAGATACAGAGATAACAGTCAACATGTAACTGCACACAATCATTTTCTGTACTTTATAAGCAGAGAAATAAACAAAAATAGATCCCTGAGTTCTGTCAAAACAATACATAGTTCATTTCAATTGTTTGCCAAATGTTTTGTTTTGTTTTGTTTTGTTCTCCAAGTTGTGCTTCATACAGAGCAGTTTGTAACTCGGAGTAATGAAAAGGCATACTCAGAAGAAATAGTTATTACAGTTTCTTCCCTCACCACTGCCAAGGAGAATCAAGGGTTATACAAGCAAAAACAGATTATAAGAATGATCAAACTTGGGAAGAATTGAGGAGGGAAACAAACTTTTAAAAGGATTGGACCACTGCACTCATGTGGTTCACTGTCAGAGTACTTCTTTTTCCATTTGTTGTGGCAGATTTCAGTTTTTATGATTTTATTCAGTCGTGATTTGCAGTTTGAGCCAAAAGTGTTTAACCTTTGAGAAGCCAACTGGGTTCTGGGAAGGATGCCTGTCCTAAACGGGGCCAAGCAAGAATTGCACAATTCAGTGTAGTGAGAGGAGGATTCAGCTGAAGAATGACAGCTACTGTAAATCTAGGAACAACAAAGGAACATACACACAGCCAAACAGCCAAAAAAAAAAGAAGCATATAAGAAAGCCTTTAGCACAACATTTGATTCAAAATGTTAGACAAAAGAGAACAAAAACTACTGTTATGAATTATGGCAGCAAAACTTTAAACAAAATCTTCAAGTCCTTGGAAAGGTCATCATGGTTAAGCCCTTGCAGCTGGCCTGCAGGGAGGGTGTCTAGCTCCTCAATGACACACAGGTGTCAGAAATGAAACGGATCTAACTGCATTTGGATGACTTGTGAAGAGAGCCTTGACTGATCTAACAAGCTCTGTTCTACTGAAAATGAAACTGAAGGTTAGTTTGGGGAAGAACAGTCAGTTAATAATGAAATTATCCCCAACTGATTTACTCAATCATATGTGGCCCCAAATACAATAGGAAATTGGACAAAGGAAGATTGTTAAGAGTGGAAAGAGCCCTGATTAAGAGCCAGTAAAACATTATATGTACAATAAACGCAGTTTTACTGTAAACAGGTCCTTTTAAAAATTTCTTTAGTTTCTTTCTTTTAAGATATAGTGTGTTAGATGCTCTGAATTTCTTGGAACAAAGATTTTAAACAGATGAAGTAAAATACAGGAAAGGACAGAAAACTGTGAATTCTAAGAACAAAACCACAACCCATTTTTGAGTCATTGCAAATCTGTAGGTGTCTTACTTTGACTAATCTTTAATGAAGTTCTTCTGAGTTAAAATGCTGGATAATATTTTGCTAACCCAGTCTCCATCACATAACTATATATTGAGAAGCAGAGTATTAATATGCTCCAAAGTGGCTATACATTAGAACACGAATAGTTAGACTTATGTATAACACAGTGATTTAAAAATTGCTGCAAGATCATTCCCAACTTTGGATCTTCACCATCGCAGGTACAGGTGGCCAGAAGTTATTTGCCACTCTTTAGCTTCAAAGACTCACATCTGCTCAATTTGCTCCTTGTGCAAGGGCCTCAGCTACTACTTCACTGTATTTTTTTTTTCTCAGAACAGAGTCAAAAGCAGCCTAGAAGTGGGTTTTGGTTATACAAGATCACAGCCAAGATGGCTAAGTACTAGCCTCTGTGAAAATCCAGCTGTGAGGGACGAGACACTGACATCTTCAGGCAAGCGCTGCTCCTCAAGTGTGTGTGTTGGGGGGGGTATTTATTAACGTTGCACGGTAGCTCCGCTCCAAGCAGCTCCACGTCTCCAGGACAGGGGACTTGCAGCTTTTCTGGCCCACAGCCCTTGATGACCTGCTGCCTAAATAAATTGGCTGGAGTACGCCTCCTACACAGAACCCTCTGGCAAAAGGCTGTCCCGAGAGGCCCTGCACCGTAGCCAGAATACAGTCAACATTTTCCTAGCAGGGAAGAAAGTGAGGTAGGTCAGGAGATATAAAGAAAGTAAGAGAAGAGCTATATTTTCCAGTGTAGCACAAAGACTACAGTTTGAAAAACTTAACAATAATTTTTACTATCCTCTTAATGACTTCAAAAGAACCTTGAAAAACACAGCCCTAGCCTCCTATGCCTCACGAAGAGATTTCTCAATAACTTTCCTACCATAAACCTAAATCCTGGAATCCTTTCCTGTCCTTGGGAAGTACATTTATATTATAAATCCAGTGAGATCCCAGAAGGTTTTATTTGTTTGTTTGTTTGTTTGTTTCTGTTGTTTGTCCTATTACCTAATCTGTGGCAGATCTTTTCAATATTCCAAATTGTCAGAGAGAGATGACCCAGTATATGGTCATGATTTAAAACTAGAAGTGGGAAAGAAGTCCAGTCTAAGGACGTGCATTTCTAAACAGATGCATACCTAGGATTCAATAAAGAATTTAACAGGTAAGCAGTACTGTGTCGGCTATGACTATGATGCCAGAATATTCTAGAAAGACCACACCCTCCCTCCTCTCTTCCATTCACTCTGATTGCCACACCAAAACACCAAGATGGCACCCTTCCACTAGAGTGGAGGAAGCCTTTTCTTCTTTCCTTTCCTTTCTTTCTTTCTGGTGGTGCTGGGGATTGAACCCTGTGGGAAGAACTCTACCACTGAGCCACATCCCCAGTCCCCCAGGAGAAAGCCTTCTAAAATCTGCTGTTCATAGCTGAAACACATTAAAAAAAAAAAAAAAAAGAACCAAGAAGCAACTATAAAAAACAGAAGCTGTGGTACAGTGACAAAGTCTGTTTGGAAAGAATAGTAATCTTGTGTCTGACTATAGCAAAAAGATTTTTAAAATAATAATCTATTTCCTTGTATTTCAATTATTATCCACTTATTTTTTTAGGAGAAAGCAAGAACATAATAAAACCATATTGCATTTGAACCTACTTAATGTTACTGTAAATTTTGCCAGTTGAAATACCTCTAATACAAATATAATTAAAAGCAAGAATAAATTTTTGCACAATAAAATCTGCTTTAGATCTCAAAAGCATTTTCCTAGAAAGTCAATGTCCAACAGCTTTCTGAAGTTGGTAACAGTATCTTGCATAACCAGAACAAAACATATGTAAGCAAATCCTCCAGTTTTAATGAAAATATATATTTGTATAGAAATGATCTAAACAATCTCTCCCAAATGTTTAATTTCATATTTTACAATTTTATTTTTTCCCTGTGCTTATTTCATAACTTACATTTTGGTTTCACCCCTTCTTATCTGTCTTTGGTTTAAATATTATGCAAGGTGTATTACAAAAAGAAAATCAGATTCTTAGAAGTAAATTAAAACTCCAGTCATATCTGGTGCCCTTAGTCATTGGTATTAGTCTACTTCAGAGGCTCAGAAACTTGGCCTGGTCACCTGTGACTCGAAGTCTTCATGGCAGTATGAGAGTAAACAAACATACTAAGATAAGAGGAGGTTTGATAATTTCACAGGACTGGCATTCATGGTAATTCCCCAGGTCCACAAGGACCCCAGTTCTACAAAAGCCTAAAATTCACCTCTGCACTCCAAACAGCTGAGAGATCCCAGCTGTGACAGATCCTGTGGCCTCTCAGGAAGGCTGGGGCAGCACCTGCAGCAGCAGACCAGGCCTCCCACAGGCAGGAAGAACTTTGCCCAGGAAGGCCCAGGTTATGCTCCCCCTCACCCCGCTCCCAGGTTGTACCCCCCACTCCCCAGTCTGACAGAGAGAGAGGCCCCAACCAAAGAGGCACAGCAGTCTAACATGCACACCAGGCAAGATGAAGGGAACAAGCAGAGTGAAACTTTCCAGTGAAATGAAATACCTAGCAGGTTTCAAAGCAGCCTGCAGGAGGTAAATCCTATTATTTACGGAATTAATTTGCGAATCACTGATGGCATTGTTACACTTTCCACTCCCCTCCCTCACCATCTGTGTTATCTACCAATACCATTTGATTTTTTAAAGGCACTATCACAAGGCTCAGATGAACAGGACAGCAAGGCATTCAAATTCAAAGGCATAAATACCTCCACCTTAATTTAGTGTACAAACAGTTCTGGAGCCAAAAATATCTACGAATAAGTACACCCAAAATGACAAAAGCACATAAGCCTGGTGTTCTAAAAAAATAAAAATCTGGCATTACTTTAAGTTACGGAAAAGAAGATAAAGATAAAAATTCTCTTGCGGAGTTGCTTTGCATTCCTCTCCATGTCATCTGGGCCGCCCCACAATAGAGTTTTTCCTGAGCCCCAACTCATGACATATGATTACTATCAGGCAGGCAAATACCAGCATCATGGACACAGTGTGCCGTGTCTGGGGTTGTTACTGCTCTGTGTGATTTCAATAAAGCTTTTGGCAATGGGAAAATTACATACTTGGAGGCACAAAACAAGGATATTTCAACCAGTGAGTGCCCTTAGCATCTTTACGATGGTCACACAGCTAAGTAGGACTCTATTTATGAAGACTGTTATATTGGACAATTAAAACTGGACTCTCGTCTTAAGTCTGTCACTAACTGGTAGAGTAATCAGGAACAAATAATTTTTCAGTACTTGGTGTTGATATGCACACCAAGGAGGGGAAAATGATCTCTTTTCAAGTACAGTATTAAGATTCCAGAATGATGGAGTGTTCTTTTACTTATAACAGTACGTATTTAAATCAATCTCAGGGTCTTTTCCTTGAATGGAACCACTCCTGGGCTTTATGCAATAGTCAAAGCACAATGTAAGCTAATGGTGAATACGAGCTGGCTGTAAATGAGGGGAAAGGATGGCCATATTGTGCAGGAGTCATGAAGGCACCAATCCAAAAGAGACATGTGGCAGAAACTTAAATATGGACCTAGACAGTAGGGTTCATATAAAAAAATGGAAAATGGTCAAAGTATAAACCTGGTACTCTGGCCTACAGAAAACTTAAGAGGCATATGGCATTAGACACACAGTACTTTCTTAAAGTGTGAAGCAGCAGGAAGTCAGAAAACTCTGAGTGAATAAAATCAGTGTTCATTCTTGACCAGCAAGGGAAGCCAGAGGCAAAGCCTTGATTGCTAACTGTTTATTCAGCAACATTTCATTGAAAATTTGCTTACCTGACTGACAGTGTCCCAACCGCACAGACAAATCTCAAAGAACATGATATGTAGTTCAATACAATTACAGCTAACAAAAATACCAGTGTGATAACAGTGGGGAGTCATATGGACCCCTGGTGCTCAGGGACCACGGAGGATGACTGAGTCAAGCATATACTAAATGCCCCACAAGCATTCTCTCTTCAGCACAGGGAACCTCATAGGAGGCACTTTGGGCTGATTTTATAGATGAGCAAATTGAGGTTCAAAAAGTTTATATAACTGACCGTAAGATACAAGTTATTAAGGGGAAGACTCAGGATTCAAATGTCAGTCTAGGTCACTGGTGGCAATCCTATGGCATGCATGTGGCAGCTGGCTGATCATCACCATTGACAGCTTCAAAATATGCACCATCACTGGTCCAGGTGGTAATGATTATTCTTTCGCTAAGATAAAATATTACCATGCTTTACCTTATTATTTCTAATTTCATTTGCAAATACAGTGGTCGTTCTTGTCCAGGCACTACTGCAGTTTTGTAAATACTTGTTCACTGAATGCTAAAAACTTTTTTTAAAAAAGGTAAGATACTCTTACTGCCCCACTTACAGTTGAAGAAACTGAGGTCCAGATGAAATGAATATTCATTATCAAATTTAGACTTGTAAGATCAAGGTCTGAGAGGTAGAAGAAGTGAGCACAAGGTGGACAAAGTCAAGGTGATTTCTGAGCTGAATCTTGAAGAAAAAGCACATTTTAAGTCTGACAAAAAAAGAGAAAAGGTTGGTCTAGCCAGAATAAAATTTACCTAAAGGCACAGTGGCAATAATATAATTTTAGAGACAGGAGTGGCTCAGTATTGTTGAAGATAGAGAAATCAAGTAGAATACCTTTAATTTTCCAAGTCAGGAGTGAGGAGGCAGGGGTAGCATGCAGTGAAAATCATAGAGGGTCAGTAGTGTCAGGCGGATGACTTTCAGGAAATGCAATGGAGGGATAGTAGGCATGACTTGACAAGGTATTGGTCGAGGTAGTGATGGAAAGAGAAGGGGCATGTGTGACTTCCTAGTTTTTAGAGCCATCTCCCAAGGAAAAAAAATCTAAGAAAAAGAAGTTTAGTATAAAATTGCTTGTGCAATATGATACATTGGCTTTGATTGTGATATATGCTGGTTTTGACTGTGATAAATGTCTGAAGATATGAAAATGGAATGCTAAAAAACTAGTTTAACACTGGCCTGGATCTTGGGAAGGCAGTAGACCTGGGTTAGGAGTGAAAAACAGATGAAACTTTAATAGTGAGTAATATTATTCAGTTGCCTAGGAATAATAAAAGCAAGGGTGCAAGGCAACAACAGCCCTTGAGGGAAGGACTGAAAAAGAAAAGCAGAGGAGTCTAGAGTTAATACGAAAGTAGAACCTGTGAGAGATGAACCACGGATGCAAGAGAGCAATAATATCTCAAGGAGCTTGTGTCAGATACTCTGGCCAGAGAAATTTTAGTAATACAGTTGGAATGGAAGTGAACGTCAGTGAGAGGAAGACTGAAAAGCAAGGAAGCAGAGACCATGAATGTAGATATCCTTTCAAGAAGTCTGTGAGGGAATGCTGAAACTCAGGGAAAAACTACAAAGGGACACTGGTTCCAGAAAGGATCATATATGTATACTTATCTTGCAAACTTATCACATGCAGGTTTTTTAGGTAGGAAAGACTTGTGTGTATTTACCCTGGAAAGAAAGCTCAGACAATAGGAGGGGCTACCCAGTGGGGTGAGCAGATACCAGCTCTGTAGTAACACAGTGTCTACTGCCACAGGAAGAGGCAGGACCTTTCTGGAAACAGAGGCCTAGGTAAACCTGCAGCCCTGGAGTAGAGAGACCCAGAGGAAAAGCTGATGAGCTCTTCTGCTTCTACAGCATGGAGGAAGGTTGTAGAAAGCTTCTCTAATGAGAATAGCAACAAAATGAGGCAGCCATTGTAGAGAATGGGAGCAGGTGGGTCTGCTCATCTTCCCAGTTCATTGCTGAACCCCAGGACTCAGAAAAGTGACCAACACAGGGCAAATCCTCAAGAATGAATGTAGATGAATGGAGGACACAAGGAGGATCAAAAAAAGGATCCTGAGAATCGAGACCAGAAACCAAGTGAAAGCAATTTTTATGGTCATCAAGATATCATCAGTGTCACTTCCTGGTAGACACATTTAAAAGGCAATAGAGATTTCTTGTTCTGAAAGTGCACATGCCAGAATGAAACCCAGGTCACGAATTAAGGTGTTTCAGCAAAAAGTACAAATTTGAATAATAAACAAATTGTGTGTGTGTGTGTGTGTGTGTGTGTGTGTGTGTGTGTGTTTTCTTTTCTGGGTCAGTTGATGCTTGTACCGGTTAATCTTGATTGTCAGCTTGACAGGATTAAGTGACTCCTGCAGAAGTGTTTGGACTGTGAGGGCAATGACCTCATCAATAGTTTAATCAATGACGCAGTCATAGCTCAATGAGGAGGCGGAGCCCAGCTGGCGGAAGTGAGTTGTGGGGGTGTGACCTCCAGGACTGTATGTGGTCCCAGTCCTTCCTCTCTGGCTCTTGCCCTGCTCTCTGCTTCCCAAACGCCATAAACCCAGCAGTTGTTCTCCACCACACCCTTCCACGACTATGCTTCTAGCTTGGAACCAGATAACCAGTAACTGCAACCTCTCAAATATACGTGTCCTCCTTTAAACAAAGGGTATCAGATATTTTGTCCTTGCAGCACAAATCTGCGCAATACAGTGTTCAAGAACAAACAGGCTTATAATTACTTCTAAATGTACTTTTTAATAGCAACAGAAGAAAACTAAAAGCACCTGATTAAAAAGTAAAACAGAACACTTTCTCCACAGACTCCACAGCCGGGGTGTGCAGCAGCCTCTTCATAAATACCTGTTGATTTGATGCGATTCATTTGTATGGCCTGAGGTAAAAGGTGGCTTGCAGTTTCCCTGCAACGTTTCCTGTCACTCCACAGAACACATTTTCAAGGAGATATCTACCATGGATATTGAAATGTTCTTTCTAAAATCACTACTCTTCTGTCATTCCAAAACACAGTTTCTGCATCCCTGGCTGAGCATAATTATTAGGAAAAAAAATAAACTTCAACTTCTAGTGTCAACTTTAAATCATGTGATGCTATGGGGACATCATTCCCCTAGAGGCCAGTACCTCCAGTTTGATTTCCCTAGAGAAGTCAGGGCAGAAATTTAGGCAGGTTTAGTATGTCTTTGGAAAACTGGTATATTAATCCATTTTGCTCTTTTCTTCCAATTATTCTCACATTTCCCCCCAAACTCCTGGATTTCTCAGTAGTCTGAGTGACAACTACTATTTACTTGTCTGAATATTTTTCTCCTTTAAAATGGGAGCAGCACTCATTTCCCTAAGCAAACTTTTTATAATTATTCTATTTTATTCTTTTAATTGCCTCCTACACTCACTTGAGAGGACGTCTTCCACTTTCCATTTTCCCTTCGGTCAAGTAGGCAAGCGATAGGAAGACAGTACAAATTACCAGAGTTCCGCGCTTGGAAGGGGCCTGAGGCCACACTGTGTTGCTTATCAATTCAAATCCCATCAGAAGGCATGCCTGAGAGTCCAGAAATAAGAGTATCAGCTGGTTGTTGACTTGGAAGCATTTTTTCTGTTTTCTCTTGTGATCATTTGTAGAATGTTAAATAAAGATAACCCAAATTGTGTCACACAAAAACTACAAAGTCAATTTTCTCTGTTCTGCTGTATCCTGATGTTACAGACTGTATTTTGGTAAAAGGATGCCAATGCAACAGAAACAAAAAATTTAGTTTTTCTAAGTTTACTGTTTAATGCGGCTTATTGAAGTGGAAGTTTGGATAAGTTATCATCATTTCAATTTAATGTGAGCAAAAGTAACCTATTGAGAAACCTATATTCCATACGTTATGAAAATTACACAGAAATGCAAATTTATGAAACAAGTGTGTCCCACAAGAAATTATTTTTACAACAAAGAATACTTAGGATGCAAAAGGGTAAAAGCAAGTATTTTGGGTGTTTTGGTATGGCCTAGGAACAAAATATGCTCAAATACACAGGATTCTAAAAGTAATCAACTATATCAAAATTATTATGATAATAAAATTTGAGGAAGACTAAATATGTGCTCCTTTCTAAATATACTAATACTAAGCTCTAGTGGCAATCTGATAACTAGTCTAATTTTAAAATAATAATTAATGTAGTATTTCCCGATTTCTATAACTGTAGTATGGTATGAAAATTACTAAGGAGAAATTAAGATGTACACCTAAGTTAATGAGGTTTACTGTCTAGACCTATAACTAGAGAAGTACTGGAATGCATTTAAACTGTAATGGTTAATGAAATTTAGTCGATTATTTTTTTCTTGTCTTGAAAAGAGACACAGCCTTACCACCTACTACCAGGATAGCTGAGGAAGGTCATGAGTGAATCTTTCAAATAACTTCCCAGCACAGTACAGTCAGTTTAAAATGTATGCATATATGTTCACATATATAGTTTTTTTTTTTTAAACCAGCATTCAAACTGAAGACCTTGTGCTTGCCAGGCAGGTGCTTATGTAACTGAGCTGTGCAGGTAAAAGTCACCTTTCTGTCATGAGTTCCTCTCATCCTGTTTCTCATGATAATAGATGAGGATTACATATATGAATTATGAAAGATTCTCAGAACTTTAATAGATTAATACTATATGTATATAATTTAAGCATTAGAAACCTTTTTAAGAGAAACTCTTCTTTCTGTATTACTTCATTGAGTTTTGGGAATGAGTACATTGAAAATGCAATTTTAAAAAGCTTACCAACAGCTAAGTAGGTGCTTTTCAAATACAAACTAATTCAAATACAATAAACATACAATTCAATCTGTTTAAAAAAGTTGTTGGAAAAAGTCTTGAGATTTAGATGGATATTTTTGGATCTATTTCTTTTAAGCTATGCACCTATACTCACAAACACACAAGCTGAGAAAGAAACTATCTGCACAAGGACCAGAAAGTTATAGAAAATATAGTGCATTATTGCATTTGTGTTCCTCTAAAGTGGACTAAGGAGCTATACCACGAGCAGTGGGAGGCCGATGCAGGGGTATCATACATTCAAGACCAGCCTGGGCAACTTAGTGAGACCTGCCTCAAAGTACATAAAGGGTTACAAATTTGAGTCAATTTCTGGGTTCAATCCTCATTACCAAAAAAAAAAAAAAAGTAAAAAAAAATTCAAGTTAAACTGGTAAGGAGAGGGAAGGAGAAATAGACGAAAAAGAAATGAGAGGAGAGAGAAAATAGAAATGAGGGACAGAGGGGGGAAGCAGAGAGACAGAAGGGTATACTCTAGAATAACACAAGAAAACAGACAACAAAACCTGCAACTTGGCAGACCAGATCTCCAAAGATGGAAGCTCCTCTTAAAACAGCATGCTTCAGAGGGAGATAACGAGGCCTCACCAGGAAGTGATCCCCCTTTGGAAACTGGCACCATGCGTGGGCCATGGCTAGAACCAAGCCTCTCTCTGTGAGTCAGTGCCATTCGGGGAGGGGGAAAGAACAAGGCCTCACCAGGAAGAAATCCCTGCCTAGAAACCATATCATGTTCACTGTTTTGTTAGGTTGAGTTTTATTCCCTTTTGTTTTGATTATGTAAACTCAATAGCTGGAGCAGCTATTTAAAAGATAGCAAGACATATTATGGCAGCCATTTTGGATTTACTATTGGCTTGTTTTGAAATCGTTTATTGTGTTCATTGTTTTACTTTTACTGTTTCTATTCTATTTTATTCTGTTCGATGTTTACTATGTCTAAAGGTATCTGTAGCTATTTTGAAGTCGACAAAAGGCATTATGTTTAACTATTGTTGATTACATAAGGTTTTGAAGGCTTATATCATTTATACTGTTTTATTTTGATTGGTTTTATTCTGTTTTATTTTCCTTGGTTTTATCCTCTTAAAAATAAAAAAATGTAAAACAAGGAACAGCATAAAATTGACATTGACCTCCACACAATACATGATGGGCTGGACCCATTTCTTCAGAATATTTTTTACTAAAAAATCCATATTAGAAATTAATTTATTCCCCTCAGGATTAAAATTTTTAATTCTTATACCTTTTAATGTCTATTTAATCAGGAAAACAACTGGTTTTCTGAATATACACAGAGATGGGAACATATGCAAAAATAACCAAAAGAATGTAGTAATACACCACACACAGGGAAAACATGAAATTTATGGAAGTAGAAAAAATAACATTAGGCCTGGCCTGGCACTACTTGCCTGTAATGCCAGCACTCTGGGAGGTTGATGCAAGAGAACTGCAAGCCTGAGCTCAATCTGAGCAATTTAGTGACCCTGTCTCAAAATAAACACAATTAGGACTAAGGCTGTAAAACTTTGGGTTTGGGGCTTACTTCATGCTAAGCCTGATGAAATGTGATCCTTGGGCCAGGTGTTTAGTTCAGTGGCCCAAGCGCTTGCCTGGTAAGTGCAAGTTCATGAGTTCAATCCTAGGTACCAAGAAAAATAAATAAATAAAT
The DNA here is from genome assembly GCA_004027295.1 of Dolichotis patagonum. NCBI lineage: Eukaryota > Metazoa > Chordata > Mammalia > Rodentia > Caviidae > Dolichotis > Dolichotis patagonum. The sequence continues at coordinate 49,600 of PVJX010005265.1, read as the reverse complement.
AAAAAGATGAAGAAGAATTGTTGCTCTGCAGCCTCCATGCAATCCTAACACGGACATCTCAGTTCTGCTGAGGAGAGAAGTCAGATTTTTTTAATCCATTGAGATGTAAAGTCTGAAATAAATATTCATATTTCCATTGTGAGGAAAGAGGAACCTGAGAATGTAGTGTAAAGGCCCTGAGTTCCACCCTTAGTAGTATGAAATAATAATAATAATAATCATGATAATACCAATTACCAATAGACAGGCAATGTGGCAATTAGACATGAATTAAGATATGCATTAGACATCAGTCTCTTTCTTCAGTTCAAGTGATTTAAATATATACTTACTCCTGAGCACACAAAAATGCAACTCACTTAAAGTGGCAAAATTTTAGTAGAACTAAAAATACAAAATCTAAAGAAAATTTTTGGTTCATAATGAGCATCTGTGACATAGTTTTACTGTGAGGGGTTGCCACAAATATGTGAAGACAAAAATTTTATTCAATGAACACTATTCTGAGATGGTTTATCTCTATGTAAATTCTTTATAAACTCAAGATACTTATAAGTCATTAGCTGGTGTTTTTTCAGACGACTAAAAACATCTTGCACATCCTGCATCTTATTCTAAAAACTTCTTATTTTGGATTACAGTATTAGGCAGTGTCTTTTGCCATTATTGTAACTAGAAATGACTTCCTGCAATTTTTTTCTAAAATAAATGGAAAATGTTAGCACATATAGCATCATTTCAAATGATGAAATATTTACATAAGAAGGTCTCCAACATTATCCACTCACTCTGCCAATTGGTCCTATTGGTCACTGTAAGCCATAATGTACTTAAAACATAGCTCTTCTTTTGTCATGATCTAAAACTTGAAAGAAGTGATAACACACGCACAAACACACACACTGATTATAAAGCATAAATCCACAACACAGTGCTTTATGATGAATCTCCTCCTTTCTTACCTACTTACCATCATCATACTGCATTGTTGATGTCTTCCCTTTACTAGTTCACGCTAACATCACCTGACCAAAATTTCACTTCTAAAATTTCACAGTTGAGTTCCCTTTATTACTATACCATCAGAAAACCTCTTACAGTGGCCTATATGTCAGTCTCCAGATTTTCTTTTCCCATTCTTTCTAGTATATTTACTTCAGACTCCGTTCCCACCACAGACCAAAAGTATGAGTGCTACCAGCGACCTTCAGCCAATTTCAGTGGTCACTTTTCATTCACCTTTCCACTCTGAAACACTGACTTTATTTGGTTTCCGTACTGTCCTTCTGAATTCTTTTTAATCACCGCCTATTCATAAAGTGGCGTAAGCCTCAGTTCTTAGAATACTTCTGCTTTTGTGTTTTATCTACTTTCTAGACAGTAGTTCTTAACCCTTTGCATTAGAATTACATGAAGAGCTTTCAGAGGATTCTCAGGCATTGGATGTCATCCATTCCTACTGAATCATAATTTCTAGGGGCAAAGCCCACAGTTATCCTTGATAGATGTCCTGAAGCTACCACTCTCCAAATCCCCAGATGTCAGGGGTGAGAAACCCAGTTGTCTATAGAGATGGTGAGCCACACTCATACCCACACACTGGCACACATGCACCCACACACACCCAGAGGCACATTACAGTCGGTACCCTGATGACTCCCAAACTCTCCTCAGCCTACAGATTTACTCTGAATGCCAATCTCCCCTATCTCACCACTTAGCTCACATCACCACTTTCACAAATAAAAGCAGATAAAAGCCTCCATACTCAGAATCAACTCTGGTCTTCTTCTAAGAACCAGACTCTTATTCTTCCCACAATATTCACATATGAGTTACCGGTGACTGCGTTCTTTCTCAGGTCAAAAACAAACAAACAAAAAATAAAAATAAACACACTGTCTTTCTTATACTGCAATTTTATTATTCTTGTTCTTGATTTCCATATGAAATAAAATCTCATCACATGTCCACCACTGCCACCCTGATCCAGTTCCAATCTGAATCACTGCAATCCTGTCACAGTACAGTAGGTCTCCTTTCTCCAGCCCTCAGGTGCCGATAATCTACTCAGCACAAAAGATAAGGTGATGTTTAAACATACTAAGTCCAATCATCATAGTGAACTTGTCAATATGGCTATGCTGGGGCTTCCTATCTCAAAACTGCAATGGCTTATTATCCACCTCTCCACATATAATTTGTTCAATTCTCAGAGACATTTAATTTAAAAATAAGATTTTTGAAGTAGCCAATCTCTCTGGTTACCGCCAAGAATAAAACAAGTGTTAATAAGGCTTTTTACTTTTCTTTAAAAACATGCTATGTGAGGAAACTGTAACTTCTATCCAATTCTCTAAGAAATTCATATATCTAGAAATGATTAGAACAGTTGTAGAAGGGACCATTACAATTACTCAAAACTACAATTCTAGCTTAAGTCTTAATCTTTTCAAGTCTTTGTCTGCAACAGTAAGTCAATAAAGAGCAGGTTACAAGAAAGCATAAATTTTACTTTAAAAATAATTTAAGTTAACTTACTGTCTTCTGTTTGTCTGGACTACTCATTGGTTTCTTTAACCATCTTTCCTCCAATCTTCCAGTGCTGTATTTGTTTGCCTCTTTATGTTTTATTTCTTATATTATGTGTAAAAGCTATCGTTAAATTCATTGGAGAACCTTATAAGTGTAAAGGATAAAATGTTAACTTCCATCAATTTGAATCCAATACACAAATGTCAGAGATTTGGAATCCTGAATGATAAGGATTTTTCAATGTGTTCCTTTCAAATGAAATTAATGCTTCTGCGATGAAGGGTAGGGACTTGAGACAGGCTTTATCATCTACAGAGGTTACATTTCTCATACCATGTGATCCCACAGAATTTACTCCTCCGTCTTCTACAATTAATCATACTATACAACCCCAAGGCAGTAGCCACGAAGGTCAACACATCTGCACATGGGTCTCTGGCTATTTAGTTCTCTTGCTTTGATAATTTTTCCCTTAGTTCAATGTATTGAAATAGCTATATATATATATATATATATATATATATATATATATATATATACTGGCTTGTCTAAAAAATATGATTATTACCTTCTTGTATCTTTGAACTTTTCCTCTCTCCTTGATTTTTTCTGTCCAAAGTTAAGCATGCACAAATTATTTCCATTTAATACAAAACAATATAACCCAAACAAAACAAGCTGTTTAAATCTGGACTTCCACCCAGAACTTTGGCTTTTCTAGAAATGTTATCATTAGTTTGCTTTTTCACATTCAGCAACTCACATCATACTGGCTTCTCAATGAAAATAACTTTCAATAAGATCATGAAACTATATTCATGTTGATAAATCCAAAAGAGTTATTTTGGAACTCATTTTATAAGCATGTCAAAAATATCTGGTGCAATTTAATAACCTTCCCTCTCTCTCAAATCCAACTTTCTGTGGCATCTATCACACCCTATGCTCCAGTTGGTTTCTTGTGTCATCTTTACTACAGCTTCCTCTTAGCCAGATAGTCTTCTTCCTTGACTCTGACCTCTTCCTTAGGTAACCTAGCCATAACCCCTGGTGAAACATCTGAAATTTCCACGGAATTGTCTCCCAGGCCTGCAAGTTGAATCCACACTCCTACTCCACCAAACTGGCTCATCTCCAGTAATCCCTGAGTCACTTGTTTCTCAGTCGCTTGATCTTTGGTTTAAATCTCTTGTAGTTTCTAATAGCTCCTCTGTGAAAACAAATATCAGTAAGCATGGTTGGGCCTTCTCTGCAACTCCAACAGTCCACTTCTAAATGCACTCTGAAGCTCTCCTCTTTAATTGTATACCATCATTTTAAATTGATGGAGTCTAAAATAACTCTATCAGCTGCCAACTGCATCCTGTTACTCCTTTTGATTTCCTGCTTTCTAGTTATTTTCCTAACTAATTAAATGAGAAAATTAATGACAATCCTACTCACAATGCATCCGATTGCTACTCAGTTCAGCTTAGAATTAGCCCTGAATCAGGATTCCTCATTCAATCCTCAACCGTACAAATGATAGTTCCTTCTCTTACCCATGCACTGCACAATTCTTGAGGTTGAAAACCTCTTGAGGTTCTAGTCTTGTGCCAGTACCTATAAACTGTCGTTTAATCTTAAAGACAAAACAAAACAAAACAATAACAAAAAACCACATACAATTTTCACTGCTGTATTAAAAAAACAAAAAAGCCTGGTGTATTTTTAAGGTCATAGGTTTTTTATATTTGATTCTTTTCCTCTAGCTTATTATTATTCCAGGTTTCTCAATAGTCTCTTCACTCACCCACCCCACACCCTGAAGCTTCCTGGCCAGTCTATCTGTATCTCTATTGTTTCATTTCCTCCCCACCCATCCCCTGAGCAAATGCTAAGCTAATTTAAATTGTTAGAGCAGTGGACTCTGACAGAATGGAGACAAAACCAAATGTATTCCAGTTACAGTCCACAGCCAATAGCTTCTATCTCTTCTTTAAGATGACCTGCAAAGCTGTGCGTTACTACAGAAAAAGAGTGCTGACAGTTGAGGCATATTTTGAATGTCTCTATGTTTTAAGGTTAAATGATATGTTTTTCAGCAGCTCGTCAATCTTTGGCTTGATCTTCTTCAAATGCATGAGTATGAGTATAACTTACATAGTTAACCTATTTTTCTAAGCTCTACAGGAAATTTATTGAAATGTTTACTTTCCACTCTACAAAAATACCTACTACTTGTAAATACTTCCTGGTAATTGCTTCAAATTTTACCACATCTGATTAAATATTTCAAGTAAACAAAAAGCAATGCCTTATTCGCACAGAATGAAATAGAGCTTGACAGTGTCAGATCTGTTCACGTCTACATCACACACACACACACACACACACACACACACACACACACTATTGTATTTTTGTTGTTCCATTTAGCCTATTGGCTAAGCAGTAAAATTTGTTAAAATTATATTTTACTAAGGATTGGCAAATATTGCACTGGAAAACGTAATTCTAAATCTTCCTCCTACATTGTTATTCTGATATGGAATGGAATTCATCATGCCTGACTAAACAGAGTACAACAAAACATTATCTAAGCAAATTCAATGTTTTGAGGAATGCAATGACTTGGCAAGTCACAGAAATGTTTTTGTTTTTTCCTTTTTTTTTTTCCTGAAACCTCTGATTATAACACTGTAGTCATACCATGAATTCCAATCATTATCTTTCCACCAAAATCCTGGTCTTTCTACAGTTACAGGCAAAACTCAGTTTTTCTGTGGGGAAAAACATGAGTATGAGATTTCATAACACTGTGGAAAGAAAGACTGCCCAGCATCACTTTTACCTTTAAAGGTATTTTTCCTGGTTTTAGGATATTGGCATGTGTATGTGTAGAAAAAGAGAAAATCTGATGCGGTTTCTGGAGGACCATGGCTGTGCACTCCTCCTAGCAGGAATGGGTTGGCATATGGGGAAAACAGCATCACTATGAATGCAAGGGGAGAACGCTAAAAAGAGAGGAAGAAAACCTAAAGGGCAGATAGAGGAAGATCACGGAGGCCGGAATCTAAAAGAGTAGTCTAAGAAAGAAAGAGGAAAGAAACAGTAAAATAAGGAGTAGGTTAAAATCATCCATTGGTTCAAATGCTTCCACAGGAATTTATTAGCAATGCAAGCTCATCAAGTCTAAAATCAATACATCTTTTTCTCTTTTTATGAAATGATTCATTGCTAAAGTACAAAAACAATATCATAAAGGCAATCCGACTGTAGGTTCTTACTATATTGTAGAATCTGCTACAAGAAAGAAGGAAAGAAAATATATTTTCTTTTCTAAAAACAAATATAGAGGATATCAGATGACATCCTGCAGAGAAGTCACATAGATCTTGGCTGTATCTTTAGAAGATCAAGGCATTGCAAGATGCCCATGGGCTAGACCTTTTCTAGCCTTCTAGTCTCATCCCTCCTAATTCCTTTTCTCAGCCAACAGTAAGTAAATTCTACATGGATCTGTGAATGACATATTCCTTCATAAAGCTCCTTCTGCCCTGCATGCCCCCCTCTGCTGTAAAACTAGTAACTCAACTTGCCCTTGTCCTTCAGGTCTGCTTTCAGTCATTGGTATTACAGAAAGCAAACACTGCTGACCCCTCTGTGTCCTTCAATAATGATGATTATCATCCGAGCTAAGACATATTCAATATAACAGCGGGGTCGAGCTGTGTTCCAACCACTACCTAGCATCAGCTCAATTCTTCTTCACAACAATCCCATGAAGTAAGAACTAATAATATCCCCATTTGAAAGATAAGATGCTGAAGCACAAAGACGTTAAGTAACCAGGTCAGGGATAAATTGCTTGATGTTAACACAGCCAATAGGTGAATCCAAGCATAATTGGTCCAGAGTCTGTGCTCTAACCATTAGGCGAACTGCCTCTATGTGATTAACACTGAAACATCCCTGATTACTATATGTACGCAATATTCCTCAATGTCTCCTTCAGCCTGTATGTTCACTGGAAGGCTAAAATGAGATGTGTACCTCTCAACAAAGATTATATCTAGAATATTAAATATGGAGTGTAAATTAACTACCAAATATTTCTGAAAATTATTCAATTTCTTTAAAGGTATTTCCATTGAGACTTCATTTTTACAATACATAGCTATAACTGCAACACCCAAATCAGGTTAGAATTTGCCGTTTCTATGATTTAAAAAAAAGTGTCTTAGAGTTTAATGAAAACCCTTGGCAATTTGAATATTATATGATACAAAATTATACTATAATTATTTCAAAGGTCAAGAATCTTACATATTTAGTTTCAAAACTCTCCACCTGGGTGATGCAATCAGAACATTTAACTATGTATGAAAATATTTAATTATACAAAACAACTAGAAATCTACTAATTTAATAAGCTTTAAGTAAGATGTGCAGTATTTTCCCACATGAGTACTTTTCCCTCTGTAGCAAAAAGAGAACTTTTGAAAAGAACGTAGTTCGGTGAATATGAGCACATATTTTATTTTCCAGTGCTGGTTTTAAAAAAAGAGCAGGACACAGTGGATTAGTAGCTTAGAATAAAGCATTATATCATTTATTAACTCATGGGAAATTCTGTGAAGCTTTAAAGCTGGATGCTGCTGTAAATTAAAAAGGAAAAAAAAGTCTCAGACTCAGTTCAGGATTTGCAGGGATTCAAAATTTAGTAGGAAACAAAAACAAACGCAGAGCACAGGTGTGAATTGTTTTTAAAATTTTCACAGGAAGAGCTTTAAGGAAGTGAATGCTCCTAAGACAAACCCAGCCTGAGCCACAGAGTATCACGTTAACATCTGATGCTACAGTGGAATGGACAGTGAATTACCTTTTTCTGAGAAAATACTATTTTATAGTTCACAGTTCACTATTTCTGGAAGGCTTAAATGAGTCCACATGACTGAAGCAGGTAGAAGAGTTTCTGATAAACCCAAGGCCACTTGAATGAATGCAGTTTCAAAAGGGCCCACGGGAGGCTAAAGGAGGACCTGCCCATTTACACACAGACCTTCTTCATAACCTACAGTTAAGAAATATTAAACTACCTGACTGATCCCCAGACTCGGTTATATGCCTGCTTCAATCCTCAAACAATTTAACAATGTTTTCCACATTAGCTCAGCAAGGGCCCTTAGTGCTCTTAATGAATCACTGGAAAATAATTAAATATTTAATTCCATCATGAGAACCAGAAAGATGTCCTACAAGTTGCTGATGTTACAAAAATCATAATCATAAGCACCATGCAACCACAGATTTAAAAAACCGCGAAACAGAAAAATATAAAACTGAGAAAAGTTTGACCATTTTTTAAAATGCTACCACCGTTATTGATTTTTTTAAAACTAATTTCTATCCATTTTTATTCACACAACTAATCAAGAGAATCATACAATCTCCAAGTCAAACCTAACTTTCAAAACAGTCTAATCAAAGCCCTAAATTTTATAGCAGGTCCAGAAAAAACAATGTCCCTGGGCTAGTTGATACTTTTCTTTTAACTTATCATCTATTAGTTCAGTGAATTTGTTTGTTTGCCTTGTTGGATTTTTTTGTGTGTGTGTGTGTGTGCAGGGCAGAGGCTAAGACTTCTACAACACATTACTAGAAAATAAACAACTTCAAAATTGAAAAATCAGAAGAAATAACAAAATATTAAGACACAGACCTTAAATAGTAGCAAATACCATGAAGACATTCACTGACGAAGTATGAATTAGGACAAGGAAATTTTAATCTATATTCAAATAGTCACAAAAGAATCCCAAAATTTTCTAAGTTCTGTGTAGCCTAAGAGAGAAGATACAGATAGGACTTCACAGAATGTAATTAGATCTTTTCATTTCTGTTTCATACTCTTCATGCTTGCAACTGAACCTGAAATGTTATTTTGTTGCAGGAACAGATTAAGAGGTATCCCTTTGTGGAGATCTTTGTGGTCAGTCACAAGTAGGAATGGGGATGGAAGGGAAGAACAAAAGGACAGGAGACTAACAAATGAGTGGGAAAGGGGAAGGGGAAAATTAAACTATATTTCACAAGATAGTGCTGGTTTTCCATCTCCTTCCTATGTTACTTATGAAACTGCATTCTTACATTAATATAAATTCAGATGAGACATTAAAAGCAAGCAATGATGAAAAATTCCATAGGCTACTACTTCAAATCAGAGTCATAGGCAAATGATATGCTTTAATACTAAAATGAGTAAATATCAAATGGAAAATAAGAGGTGGGGCATCATAAGTAAATTCAAATGTATAAAACAAGTAAATTTCAATTATATTCAATTATTTCACCCAATCATCTAGAAGTAAAGATCTTCCAAAGGAAATTGCATTGCCTCCTCAACTCCTTGGAGAGTCAGTTTAGTTAACAGCCTACCTATACTTCAGAAATGACCATGCAGCTTACATGTCAAACTCATTTTAAAACGTCAATCATGTCCCTTTCAACCTAATTAGTTTGGAAAGTAGTGTCAGTGACCTGGAACTATGCAGACCATTTATTATCATATCATTTGATCAACCTAACACTTTGCCTCAGTTGAATTTAAGACACCTGTAGCCAAAATGTAATATCCTTTTCTCCTACTCATCACTGGTAACTCTCAATACAATTTCCTATTCACAACTCAATTTATCTCCTATGAATGGACATGGCCAACTACACAGAGGCATGCCAGAGAAAAACTTTTATCTAAGATTCCTTGACAATTAAAATGGACAAGTAAAGGGAGTAAGATTTTATACATGCACACACACACATGAGTGCACACACACACACACCCCTCAAAGTTTTAAATTCCTAAGAACTAGTAACAGGGAATAGGGAGGAAGAGTAAAGGACATGTTGGGAAACAGTTGGAACCTTAACAATAAGAGGAAATTTTTTCTTTAATATGACACAATGAACCTTATAAAAAAGAATCTGCTGGTTGTCTGCCACCATACGGCTTTGTTTCATAAGAAGAAAAATCTTTTCTCAGGTTCACAAGACTTAAATGGTCTTTTACTTGGTCAATGGCAGGATAAGGGAAAACAGCACACAGGTAATAACTGGCTTCCCGGAGGTCAGAGCACAACCAAATGTCACCAGGGGAGGAATGCAGAGCTCAGAGAGCTGGAAGAGGGCAGGAGTGGGTGTGGGTGGAGCAGAGGCAGCGCACAGGTTAGAAGAGGATGGTCCCTGAGCAAGAGATTAGCTGGCAAGAACTGGACAGTTATCCTATCATTTTCTCATTTGAACTTTGCATATTTAGGAATTGATTTGAAAGACAAACTACACGCCAGTCATCTTATCTGCAGTACAGAATAACATAGTGCAGTGAGGAGGGATAAAAGGACATGATTGCATAGATACCACCAAAATATTATATTCATATTTTAAATTCTGCCATTGGAAAGGCATATTTAAAGTAGTAACCATTCACTCTAGAAGACAATAAGCGAAAAGCAGAGTGTCAGCTTCCCAATTTTTTTTTTTTTTCTGACTTGTACTTTCCTTTGGGGCAGTTAAGTATCATTTTACCAACATTTCTGTTTGTTTGCTTGATCAAATTATTATGTGAATATGATTTTATACTCAGTCAAATACGATATGTGTATCTCTCACACTTACCTTCCGGTGAAGAGCCTGTCTTTTGGGAAAAGACAGCATTTACTTTGCTCTTCTTATTGACATCATTATTTACAGATAAGCTGGACTGCATTTTTCTATGCATTTTTTGAGAAACAGGAGCTGAAAGTTTGTGATTATCTGCAGAGGCACATCTGGCCCCATGGTGAATTCCATTGGCATTACTCAGACTAGTGTGGCCTCCTTTCTTTATCTTGCTTATTTCCTCTTCACCAGGTTCTTGTGCTGACGTCTGCAGCAGAGGCAAGCGCTGAGGTTGGGCTAAAGGAAAAACAAGAAAAGTTCATCCAATTAAAAAAAAATGGAACTTTTTTACAACAATAAAAGTACATTCAGTAACTGAGATTTAAAATTTCACTCCTGATACTAAAATTGAAGAGGAAAAGGAGAGAAAGAGAGAATCGGGAAGAAAGGAAACAGTCACTAAAAAGAAACATAGCAACAGGGGTATTAGCAGTCACTTTATACAAATATATAAAAACTACAGCAGAAAAAACTACTTTTGGTGTCTTTAAAGGGAAATTTGAAGAATAATTCAACAGTTATTCAGTAAAAGTTGATTATTTTCTAGACTCTGAGATTTCTTTTGTGTGGTGTAGACTCACCAATATTATCCTAAGTCTTCTAATAATGATATTGACATTGCTTTTAAAATGAACAGAACAATTAATTCAAGGAGTAAAAGAAGTAATTATTTTTAAAGTAAACAACTTATGAAAAGTTAGGAAAATAAGAGAATGATTTAATTCTGACATAACGTAGCCATGCAAACTAAACTTCCTCTCTGGTGCTCCCGTTTGGGCCACAGACAGCCACAGGGTGCTCACACCTTCACCTCTCTTACACAAAACACTCAGAAGAGAAAAAGATAGGTCTCAGTTCTGCAAAGGAAAAAACAGAATGTTTCAACTGCACACAGACCTAGATATTTTGGGATAGTCTAAGAGATTATAAATTCTCAAAACTTAAGAATTTGTCAAGATTTGCAGATGATAAACCATGAAAAAAATCAATAATATTCCAATATGCCAACAAAAAAACAACAAATATACGAGGAAGATTTTACTCCCTAAAGCAAAAGAAACAAAGAGAAAAAGAAAAGAGTGATCCAAGAAAATAAATGTTTTTCCAAAATGATTCTGGTAAATAGTCAAAATTAAATTAAGCAAAAATAGGCAGATATTTTTATTGCAAAAAGTTGCTAAGCATTACTGAAAATCATACAAGATCATACAAGATAAATAGAGCATATAAATATATTAATTATTTTAATGTGTTTATTTTATTCAGTTTATTTCATTAATTCAATTCCCATTTTCAATTGTCTTATTTGTGGAACATGAAAAGTCAATCCAAAAATAAAGAAGAATAATCAAGAGTCACAGAGGAAATTTTAAGGTAGAAAAAGAGGGTGAAGTACATATTAGATATGTAACCATATTATAAAATGACAGTGACTAAAGCAGTGTGGCATTTGAACAGACATACACATAACCAATGGACCAGAAGACTCCCAATTGTGAAGGTGTGTGCACGTACATGTGCATATATATCTCCTGCAAATGACCTCCAAGTTATTAAAAGTCAATATACAAAAAGGGAAACTTCAAAGTGAAAATACGTAGGAGGCTGTTTTAATAGAATGATACTAAGAAAAACATATTAACTTGATTCTTTGAACAATAAATCCTAAAACAAGCATGGTGAATTTTCATCATTTGTATTGCTGAGTATTTCTGAAAACACTAGTTTTGGTAAATTCTTGTATCTCAGTATGAGTCCTTCACAGCTAGGGTATAGGCATATAAACTAAATTCTCAACAGAAAACTTAAATACACTTAGTATCATAGTGGACTAGATGTCACACAGAAGTAGAGTTTGCATGACGTGACCAGTGCAAGGCATCTCCGGTCAGTCAGTGGGAAGGCATTCGCTGGCCTAGGCAGTAGGGTTGTCCCTCCTGGTGTCTGCTTCCTAGTAGACTAGTTGCCTAATATGCAGCAATGAGGTTTTCATTAAACATGCCCAACTGAATGAGTGACCATGATCCTTGGCTGTGTGTCTCTAAGTGAAAATGTACTGCTAATACATATATTTTCTATATAAATTCGCCAAGATAGATTCTGGCTTTTGTAGCTACAACCCCCACACACACACTCCACCCGATAAAACTTACTTGTTACATTGGTTGCATATTGAGATTATTTAACTGGATAGATCTTAAGTAAAGCTAACTCATAGCCTTTCAATCAAACAAAGCACCAGCAAAAACAATATGAAATATCCAGTGTGAAAATTTTACTATTTCTTGTAATTTCAAAATCTTAAGCTGCACATTTAGCCTGTTTAAGATTATGATCAATTATAAAATGTAAAATATGACTATTATAAACTCTTTGACTTGGAAACTAAAAATTGCACGAAAAGCTATCCAGTAAAAAATATACTGCATGAAAGGCTTTTGCAGTTATATATGATGTTGATTAATTTCCAAAAGTGATTGATTATTTACAATCTAGGGACTAGTTCAGGCTTAGTAATATTTTTGACAAAAAGTATGTATTTGAATAGCACACCATCGTTTACTTTAATTCTTGATTCATATATCATGTATAATGAAGAAAAAACAAGAAATCTAATTATTCTACTCAGGAGTGTGCATATTTCAATAAAAAGAAGATTCATTTTAACAATGTATTTTCATACTAACTCTATTAACATTAACATCTGATTTGTAAACTTATATATGAAGTGATTTATAGTTTTTCAATTCTATAGTGATAAAAAGAGAATGATTGTCTAAAAAGAAATTTTCTGAGGGGCCCAAATAATGACAATAAAATGTAGCAGTGTACTTTTCTTCTAAGTTTGAATGTAAAGGAAAAAGAGAAAAAGTTATTCTCTGTTTAGCAAATATATCTCATGACTAAAATCTAGAATTAAGGCATCCAAAAATGGAGATTTATTTCTGTGGATATGCAATGGTTTGATTTGGAGATTAATTTTCACTCTTGTAATTTCTTGTATCAGGGTGACATCCTAATGACTGTTATTGAGCCTAAAGCTAGTTATGCATATACGTTTAAAGATCCCAAAGAAGACAGTTAAACCTAGTACTGCATGGTGTTCTTTCCAGAGTACTTTCCAGTAATCTCTCCAAATATATGCAATGTTTTAGATCAGTTTTTCTCTAAAAAGCACAGTCCAAGCAATCACTGTGATTTGTGAAGTCAAAACATCATTGACCAGTGTTTGGAAGATGCTTTATTGATTGAAATTGTCCCACTGTATTCCACAGTTTAAGATAAATTTAAAATTACCACTTAATAGTTAACCATTCTCAACAAATAAAAGCAAAAGTGTGAACAGCAACATGACCTGCCACCAAATTCTAAAATTGACAGATCTGACCTTTTCCTAAGATCAAAATTGATTCTGCAAATTACTGGGTTTGGCTGGAGTGATAGCGCAACATATCCTTAATGATTCATCTACATTCGAATCCTCAAAATAATATCTATTTCTGCTGCAAGAAAAATGAGAGTACATTGTTTGGTTTCAGTGTCGCCTAATTATTTTTATTGTGGTTTGTATTATAGTCAGGTAACCACGGATTATCTCTTCATTCGGTGTTTTAATGTGAAAACAATTTTTAGTTGATTTTGCTGGATGCGTGCAGTAAGTGAAATCAAAATTAGGTAAGATCTAGATATAAGAGCTATCTCAACAGATAGTAAATCTAACTGTGTTGATCAATTTTAATGGATATGATTTCAATCTTATGCTAAAATTACACTTAAAACTATAAGTAGGCAACGTGATTTTATTTTTGAATAAAGAGTAAAAATGTCTGGCACAAGTATTTGGCACTGAACAGATTCTTTCCCTTATTGTGTAGAAGTTGTGTATGGCTTTAAAAAAAAAAAGCACGCTAATATGAGAACGACACAATGCTTTTTAAAACACAAGTGATGTCTAGGGACCCTCACTCTCTTTAATGATCTGCTGCTCTCATTCAGCTGTCTTTCTTTTTTCAAATCTTTACATATGTGACAGCTCTCAAAAGTAGACCATAGACCATCTGGCATTTCCAGAGGTGTAACTTGTGCAAATTCAGCTCTATTGGGAGTGCACTCCTATCTTCTGCCAGCGTTAGAAAGGGACAATAGAATGTAGAACTTATGAGATGTTTTGAATTATTCATTTTTTTGCCTGTATATTCAAGAAATTTTACAAACTCTGCATTTTGTACTACATAATCACATGCGTTAAAGGTACAAAGAAACTTTTTGACACCTCTTTTCTACAGAAAGCTGGCATTTTGTTTGATATGTGAACATTCAGCATCTGTTATATCACTCTAAACAGGATGGGTGCTTCTACAAAAGACCCCATTTTAAATTTACTCTATACAAGTGAAAAAAATGTATTCTTGATATTCAGTAGCGAATGCAATACACATCAAAATTTCAAATACCAGTTATAAGAACATTCAGCATCTTCTAGCCTGGATAGCATTGGTTACCCGCTTACCATATGTGTAAAGAGTTTTTTTTTTAACATTCTCACACAATGCAGGGTGATTGTAATTTTAATATCCACAATGAATAGTTATAAATGTCTTAAGAAATACTGTGCTTTCTAGGTTCAAATGTTTTCAATCAGGAAGGTAACCAATAGAATTAGGTCTAGCAATTTTCAATAAGAATAATAAATATGGGAGTAAATAGCATGAACTTCTTTTGATAGTTTTTTAAACCAGGTGATACTGCAGCTACTAATAACTATATTTGAAATAGTTGCCATTGGAGTAGCAATATAAAGCAGCACTCTGCTACAGCATATAATCTATTAACCTGTACAAATCATCTTCAGTAGCTGGTCTCTTCACACAAATGAGATTTAATAAAATTACAAAGGAATTTTGTATCGATGTACACATAAGAAAAACAAAACTTAATGCTTAGGATTGAAAATTAGTAGTAGCAAAATAATCAATATAGACTGGGTGGGGAGAAAATGACTGTGTAAATATAAATTTCTTTTTTTAAGGATAGTTGGCAAAGTTTTTCTTGCTGCACATTGCTCTTTTACTTCAGTCACTACAGAATGAACACACCTACACCCACTTACACAGTTTACATTTACGTATAAAATATTGTGTATCTATATATACAAGATTTTATATTACACATAACATAAAATATGCATCTATACACAATAGAGCTTTAAAAGGAGATGTGAAATCACATCAGCATGACTCATATAATAAAACTATTTAAGATTTTTAGTGGTATATAATGTAAATATAGGCTAAAATCAAGTAAAATAAATGAGTTAATATCTTATTTTTCCATCACCTTGATCCAAGCCTTTATCAGTATGCAGATTCTGGATGGAACTTGCATCCCAGGGCACAGAGTGCCAGTATGTGGCAGTTTCTATCATAGCCTATAAACCAGTCTGTACAGTGATACACACAAGCTGTCCCCAGCCCAAATGACTCAAGAGACACCAAATTTCACAAGAAAGAAATATTTAGGCAATGGTCTTCTAGTACTATAACCAATCTATCAGTAGCAGTGGAAGAGCCCCTTCCAAATGCATGTTCCATAATGGATCTTAGAGGGCAGATAATATGGACAAGATTGCATTATTACTGAGGTGCAATAATGATATTAGATAGTTTTGTTGGATATTATCCATTACAGGAATACTTTACTGCTTGAATATAATGACTAGAAAGATATCAAGTAGGATGACCAATCATCTTAATTCGTTCAGGAATAAGGAGGGGGTTGTCTTGAGATGGAGAAAATGTACCTTAGACCCAAGTAAATCCCAAGCAAACTGGAATGAGTTAATCACCTTTATATAGGACAATTTGTAACGGGTGCAACTTTCCTTGAAGAAGACACTAGAACAACAAATTTTAAGAAGAATGTGGTCTTTGAGCAAGACCAACTAGGGTTTGAACTCGAGAGTCTGTGTTTCTAAGTTCTCTGAGCTTGACAAAGTTACTTCATCCTCATGGACATCAGAACCATCACTTGCAAAATAGGAGATAATGACAAATCTTCATGTGTTTTTCACTGTCCTTACTTTTCACCATGTATTTCCTCCATTTCTTTCTGATTTACCATTTAGCTTTTTAATATGTATTATAACTTACTAATTCTGTGCTTTTCTATAAGGCAATGCAAAATACTTTTGTTCATTAACATATTTCAGATAAAATGAAAACATCTTGTATTTTTCAGACAAAATATAACTATAAAATGAATTCAAAATAATAATTAAGGAATAAAATTTGCATTTTCTGTTAAGATCTGGGTATTTTACTAAAAATGTCCTCATATTATAAGCCAGTGATGAACAAACTCTCTACTATATATTTCTTCCAACTGTAGTTTTATCTCTAATTTTTTTTCAACCTTAAAGGAATGGCAAATTTGACCATACATTATATCTGCTATCACACTTAAAAGTTTCTGGTTAGCTTGTTTGGATAATACGAGCATACGACTCATGGATTTGAGCACAGATAACCTTCAGCTTAATTTAACAAGGATTATCTTCTATATGCTTTATATTGCATATTAAAATATGCCTTCCCATATAATCTCATAGCAAGATGATATTTTACTATGGTATCTCTTTGTTTCTTAATTCAACAGGTATTTTTATCATTTGATTTAACTGATGAAAGTCACTTTCACCTATAATTATTTATAACTGTATAATAAATATATAAATAGACCTTTATGTATTTATAAACATCATAGAAACCTGTCATAGTGTTTCTTTATGAATAAAAACATGAATTCAATTTTAAAAACTTGCCTGATGCTATAAAGTTTCTAAAATCTATTCTACACACTAAAAGTTTTATAATGTCCTCATTTTTTTTCTCTTTCTATTTTAAGGACTAACTCTTCAGTTTTCTAATAAGCAAAACTGAGTATATTCAGAACAAATATGTCCATGATTTTTAAAAAGATGTAAAAGGCATTTCCTGTTTTTTTTTTAAGAATCAAGCAGCAGTTTGAAAGTTGCTACTGTTACTGTACTATATTAGAAGAAAAAACAGAAGTCTTACTCAGAATTCTCAAAACAACAGCAAGCAATGAATATGGGATGGTTACTGGACCATCAGTCAGTTCTCCAATTTTGCAGATATTTCAGCACAAAGTCTATATGAACAGATGTTTTAATCATTATTGGTATTTGTTTTTGTAAATATGTAATCATATACTCCTAAGCTGTATCCGTGTATTATCCTTAAATAAGTTAGTTACTATTGTCAATAGATAAAATTGCAGACACTAACCAAGTTCAGCTCCCACAAACATTAATCAATGCATACTAGAGTAAAATTACAGTGGATAGTAGGTAACACTCATTGTTAATAAATGTAAACTAAAATTCTCAAATATTTGAAACTTCATAATTCATCAGGATTTATTAGCACTGAAGGACAACAAATCATGTAAGAGGAATACAGCACTCTTAAATTTCAGTTTAACAGGCACATTGATATTTAAACAGATAAAGAACTGTGTTTTGATTTAGATCCTAGACTGAACCTTGCCTTTGGGTCCCTCTGATATAGCAAAGGCACAAGTCAAAAAGTTTGAAACTACTAACTGTGATCTAATATAAAAAGTATATCAGGGATTGTAAAGCTAGCTAAGTAATAGCAAGAATGGGACCAAGGAGAACACTCTATCCTAGCAAAAAAGTCAGTGTTAAGAGGTAGCATTCAGTTAACACAAGTGTTACCAGTTTGTGGGATAAAGATTGTGTATATACTAGGGGCAGATCATTAGGGTACTCTGTATAACTGCTCGTGGATGGGTAAACTGAATTTATGGGCATCACTAGTCACAACAGTAAAACAACAAACTTTTTTTCTGAGGTAAAAGCAAACTAGCTAAAGCAGACAGCTTTATTAAAAGCTTTTTCAACTTGCAAGTAACACATCTATTACTAGCAAGCAACATGCAACATGCAAAAAAATTTGCTCTTATGTGAATAACAAAAGCAGATCTTTCTATATAGACAAATCTCAAAAAGCCACTCTAGCTAGGGTACAAGCCTAGAGTAGAGGATAGCCCCAAACTCTATGGCATTTATGCAGCTCACAATAAGCACAACCATACCACACCCTTCACAACCAGTGATTAGGGACCACTAAAGTCCAGATAATCATTGGTGTTAGCTAAATGACAACAGACCAATTATTTGTTACCATCTCAATTCAGTGTGCTGACTAACGTGCTTGAAAATATAAAAGGAAATGTCAGGGAGGGGAAAAAATCGTGAAAGCCTAAAACCTCAATCTTTCTGAAGTTCCTCACTATTTCCTGTTCATGAATAGTTCAGTTAAGTCATTCATAAGGAATAAAGGAACAGTAGCTCAGGTCCCCTGTAATCCACACCAGCAGAGCTAGTGACAAGAAACCGTTAAATCAGACTATAGAAGATAGGGAAATCCTTGAACTCAAACTAAAGAACCACAGTCAAATGTTAGTTGAGACAAGATTTGGTGCCACTTACCAAAAAATGCAATTGTCTGCAGCCACCTCCAAAAAAGAATAGTAATACACAACCAACAGTGAGGAAATTACAGCATCACAAATATCCCTAGTCTAGAAACAAAAGGCTTGTAACTGTCCCACACTGAAGCAATTCTCAAATCTAAGCCCTACTGCCAACTAAAAGCACTGCTTGGGCTCCCTCAGGGGAAT
Source organism: Dolichotis patagonum (assembly GCA_004027295.1). NCBI lineage: Eukaryota > Metazoa > Chordata > Mammalia > Rodentia > Caviidae > Dolichotis > Dolichotis patagonum. Next base: position 30,640 of record PVJX010005265.1, on the reverse strand, counting down.
CCTTCCTGAATCCCTTTGGTCAAAGATGACCGTGAAGGACATCAAAAAAGGGAAACCTTAGTGGAAAGTATTAGAGTAAAGAAACCTAATGGACACAGAACTCAGATCAAGTCAGCGAAGAAGCTCAATAATGAGAAGCTTGTGGAAGTTCCATTACATTCCATACCATCCCTAGTAAGGGTAATATTGTATATTCCTTGGTCCAGTACTGCATCTTAGGTTTACTTAGCCATGAGTCACAGAATTATGAGGTGCTACATGCAAATTGGATGTAGGGCAGATTTTTAACCATAACATGGGAGAAATACACATCACCTTGAGGTCTATGGAACACCATGTCACTAGCTCTAGATACCTGGATGTGACTGTTATTTGTCTCTCATGGGAAGAGATGAAATATGGATCTATTTGTGAGAAGAGTAACAGAGTAACAGAATCTCACTAAGAAAAATACAATGTAAAATTATATGTACAGAAATAAAAAAGTGCTGGCTTGTATACACATGCATAAATGCATGCTTGTCAGCTAAGGGCAGGACCAGAGCAGACTCCTATAGTTGGTCTATCCAACATCACGTCTTCCTCCTGGTAGAAATACAGATATTAATGAAAATGAGACCTATTCATATAAACCTTTTGCAAAATTAGTGTTTTTAGTTTTGCGTATTTTGTACACACGTATCAACAATGCTGGGCATTGACTGATTTGTCTTGACAGCACAGAGTTCCTTGAAGACAAGATCCAACATTCCTAGAATTGCCTCAAACTTATCAGGCATATATAGGCTGACAGCAAACCTTGTGCAGTGTTCAGCACCCAGTGGATACCCAGTGAAATTAGCTGATGATGATGAATTATACTAGCTTTTAAGCTGTCACTAGATCCCAGCATATAACAATCTCCCTGAATAAATCAAGCAACAGTTTGGTATTCAGTACCATTATAAACTTCATCCTTCACCTTCCTGAGTCTAGGGAATTGCTATAAAAGCATAATATGAGAATGGTGGAATTGTAGCCAGGATTCAAGAAATTCTCTGTTATAACGAGGGAATTAGAGATTCAGTTACAGATATAGAATATATAGAGAAATGTATCAAAAATACTACTTATGTAACCTTTTTAAAAACAGCTTAAGAAAAGGCAGGACCAAATTATATATCTGAAAGTGTTTCCCGCTTTTGATAACAAAGCAAACTGCACTTAATGTGCAATTGAAACTGCTATCCCTTGAGATTGAGGAAGTGGGTATGCAAATGATCCTTCAGTATAAAGGTAGGACACCTATGTTGAGGAACCTACAGTTTGCTGACTGAACCTTTAAGAAGTAAATTTATGTCTGGTGGTAAATAAATCAGAAGAGTAGCAAATTTTATTATTATTAATTCCCCCAGGCCCTTAATAGAGCTCATAACCCTCAATGTTCATAACCCTCAAAGTTCACTGGTACATAAGTGCTACTGGGAGAATTTCAATAAATTCCTTTAAAATGTGGTCCAAAACAAGGAAACTTTTCTGCTTTATTTCTAATAGCATTAGAGATGATGTACTCTCTGGAATAACCTGAAAAACTGGGACTTAGACAAAAGTCTAAGACTCAAGGACTAGCAAAGTTTTAATAATCATGGCCAAACCCTGTAACAGGACCCTGAAATGGTCTGCCATTAGGAATTCAGGAACAAGCTGCTTATCCAAAAAAAACCTAACAATATTCAGGAAAATGGTGCAATAAGGTTTTGTTCAAAGCTACAGAAATAAATGAATTTTAAATTTTGTTTTATGTGAACAATGAATTTGAGAGGTAGCATAATGGGAATATTTCACAATACCTTCATGAATATGTAAAAATACTAACACTATTTTCTCATTATTCTCAACTTATCTACAACTGAGATTAAAATCTTGCTTCCCTTATAGAGCTATTTAAAATTTTGGAGGCTGACTTTGGGAATGTTTGTTTTAGATTCCTGATTACATCAAAGTGTCAAGCCACTAAACCTTAGTGAGAAAAAAAATAATGCTAAAATATAAGCATTAGCAAATGACTAGACACTGAGGAACAAACTTAATAACCTCTTTTAAAGATTCACATGTTTGAGATCACTTATAAAATTTATTATAATTTTTCCATAACATTTCAACAAATATATTAAAGCAATGTAGGTTGCAAAGTGACTATGATAGATCATTATAAGTATTTTTTATTATATACTATGTTGCCATGCAATAGTCTAGGCATAAGTTGAATTACAGGGAATAAATTTTCAAAGACCTTGCCCTAAAGAGCTTAGGAGTACTTATCATCTTCTAAACAAGAAATCTTGAGGTAGATCAGCTTTAATGTTACTAATTTCAGCTTAACTTATTAAGGACAATGTCTAGAAGGTAGGGGAAATAACTGGGCTTGGTTTGGTTTGGTTTGGTTTGGTTTGGTTTGGTTTGGTTTGGTTTGGTTTGGTTTGAGACAAGGTCTTACTAACGTAGTGCAAGCTGGCTTTGAACTCACTTAGGTAGTCTAGGCTCGCCTCAAGCTCACAGCAATCCTCCTGCCTTTGCCTTCTGCGTGCTGGGTTTACAGGTGTGTGCCACCATACCCAGCTGGAGAAAACATCTGTTAAATGACATCACTAAGTTAGTTGATTTTCCCTGCTCAGACAACAGCGGACTCTCCCAAATACAAACACACCAAAGGTAATGACATACTCAGAATTTCATCAAACCAAGACTAGTGACACTCACAAGCATTTCTTACCCTTGGAAATTTACTTGAAAATGTAGACGTAATCTCTAATCTTTATCTTTGACATGCCGAAGAACAGATTTTGCTACAATCAGTAAATAATATATCCTAATAAAACTGAGCTCATTTTAAAACTCTACTCAAAAAGTTGCTTTCATTGATGAAATTTTAGAATTTTGAATTCAATCTTTATTTTCAATGAATTAGTAACACGTGTTGAATGGGTAAAAACATTAAAGGAACTTTAAATACATCTAAAGACTGTAGTTTTAAATTTTTCTTTCAATGTAGCATCTAATACACTTATAGAAGTATAATCTGAAGCAGCATTGTGCAGAGATGTTGTATGATGCAGCTTTCCCATTCCTAGGACAAAATAGTTGACATTTGCAATTTAAAAGAGGAAGGATTTATTTCTGCTTACAATTTCAGAGGTCTCAATTCATGTTCTGCTTGCTGCAAGGCACAAACATGATGGAGCAGCACAGCAGTGGAAAGCAACTCAAGCAGAGCATGAAGCAATAACCAGGTAGAGAGAGATACTTGGAATATGTACCCTCAGCAACCTCCCTCCTCCAGCCAAGACCCACCTCCTAATAGCACAGTCAGCTACGAAGCCAGCAAATGGTCAACAGATCAATTAGGTTAAGGTCTTCGTGCTCTAGGCACTTTCCAAACTACCCAACTCTGAACACACACGCTTCTTTGGCGGTGGTTGGGCAGATACTTTTTCCAAACTATGACAGATGTATTTTGTGTGTGTATGTGATACATTTTAATGAAAATACTCTTCCAAAGGAAAATAAAACAAAACACAATACAGAAACAATGTAAGGAAACAAGGGCAAATGATAGGGGAAAATGAAATAATAAAGGAGGGAAAGACAACAGAGGAAGAAGGAAAAGCAGGGAGTGGGGAAGAGGAGAGGAGGCAGGAAAAGAACAACCTGAAAGATAATCTCAGATGACGAAACTGGTCCTTCTCTGTTCATACAAAATACTTGCACCTGCTGACTCAATCAGCCCTTTAGTGTACTCCCTGTACACAATATCCCTGTCACACCTCAGTGTGCCTTCTCATCCCTCCATCTTCCTTGCTGACATCAGTTGGTCAGCATCTTTTATCTACGTTGCATGGACTCTTATCCAGAGCTCACAGTCTCCAGATTTTCTATGCTAGCCCATCTTCTACATCACTACCAAAAATATTTTTTTCTAAAAAATAAACTAAAATTTATTAAGTGTTTATTAATGTCCTAGAGATGAAAGCTTCCTCATAAATTTTGAGGGTAAAGGCATAACATTACCAAACCTTTCCAGTATTGCCTGAGTCTTGCATCCCATCATTGTCTCTTACTGTTCCATGTTTTAATGTTACTGAATTTACTGCATTCTCAAACACACCATCATTATTCACGCTCCTGTGCCTTGTACATATTACTCTTCTCCCGGGATGTGCTCCATTACTATTTATTTGACCTCAAAACCTAGGTCAGATTTTATCTGCTCTCCTTCTTTGTTAAAAGGTTCTACTGGGAAGCTTGAAGTTGCCTGCTTTCTATCCTAAGACCAAAATTTGTTAGAAGTTTGACTTTTCCACCAAATTGTACTCATTTGTTCATATAGTCACACAAGAAGCACCCATTAAATGTGGTGATACAAGTGCCTCATGACATCGCATTATTCTGAATATCTGCCATAATAAGCGGAACAGTGGCCACTTTGAAAAAAATAACACAAATGGAAGTATAGCAGGAAATGGTAATGTTCTGCTGCTGCTCCCAATTTCAGTGGTTCAGAATTTTAACAAGTGTATCATGATTTCTTAGAAAAGCAAATAAGGAAAATATAAGCACGAGTCCTTTTTCCTCCACTTCCCTGATATAACCTGGTTTCTTCAACTATCCCTTAATGATTTTTAGAATCCATCATAATTATCTGTATCCTCAGAACCCCACAACCATCACATACATATTCATAACACTTACTATTATTTCTCATTCAAATGAAATGGAACAATGAAAATGTCAAATTTATTCATCATCATGAACTTCACATTGAGTTCATCAATAGTAGAAATATATTACTGTCTTTCAACAGTAGCCAAAAATACCATTAATAACTGGAGCTAATAAAAATTGAAAAAAATTAGCGTTTAAAGCTAAATAGTGGATGGAAGTACCCATTATAATAGAACAGTGATTTCTTTTCTTATGCATTTCTATCAAATACCTCACTGTACATCTACTACAAACCAGACACAATGCCAAGACTAGCTAACTTGAGGCTAACAAAAGGTTCAACATATAAATAAACAACATACACAGCTTAAAATTATGACAACACAAAGGAAAATATTACTGGCAGATGAAATAACAAAGAAAAATATTTTAATTTGGATAGCACAAAGGGCATTTCAACTGAGACCTGACGAGGAACGGGTCTCCTGAAGAGGAACAGTAGAGCTCTTAGGCCAGACTAACAGCACAGGCAGAAACACGCCCCAGCACATCGGCACCCCATGCGGCTAGGACATGCACACTGTCCACTGAACTGAGTATTTCTTGCCTAATTCAGATTATAAACATGAACAAACATAACTAGCAAAACCACAAAATTTGCTTCCATAAATCTTCCTGGCAATACTCTTACAGATCTTATGTTTCTTTTCCATATATACCATTACCATAATAAATTATTCACTTATAGGCCACTTGAGGGTGGTCCTATAACTGACCAGAAGTTGGCTGAAATACTTACTTTGATTTAACTCAAAACACTCCCAACGAAACGGTCCTTAGGAAGTTACATCAAGCAGTCATCAACTGCATATAAATGTAAAATACAGCTACAATTTGGAGTATTAGGAAACATTTACAGAAATTTTATACTTTAAGTACTTTCCAAGAAAGGATGAGATACAGCCACTTCTCTAAAAAAAAAATCTATTTAAACTTAAATTTTGTGAACATTTGTGGACAGTGATTTCTGTCATAAAGTCAAACTCTTGAGTGAAGAACAAATGGTCAATTTGACAGAAAATTGAATGTTTATCTATCCAGGACCTTAAAAATTCTTATTAATTTAAGTAATTATTTTCTATTAATGTAGACTTCCAAATTCCATACTGTAGCTGACAAATTAAAAGCAGTTACTATCTATTCACACTGATAACCAAAGATCATTTTCAAGAATTTTAGCCTGGTTCAACTACCTGGGTACCTTTGAATAAATTCTTTACCTCTTTCAGTCTCAGTTTATTAACTGAGAAACACAGAGATAGAATACAGTGATCTCAAAGGTATCTTCCCAACTTTAACACTATAATATTACAGGTCTATGGTTCAGAGTCAACATGTATATAAATAATATATACAAGCATATATCATAATATCAAGAAAACAACCTGGAAAGAATATAAGGACTCACTCCACTAAGGCCTTGTATTTTATTTTAAAAGTCATCTAAATAACATATACTAATATAATTATTAAAGTCTTCCTATCACACAGATGAAAATGACCCCATATGTATTACTTAATCCCATAAGAGGTTATTCTTGTATCTGTACATAATTAACATCCACCTGCAGACTTAGATACTTAACAGAATATTTCCATGTAAATTTTCATGTCTGACACTTCACTAACCATAAGAGGTGAAACATATTTTGAGTGTATTTCAGAGATGTAGAAATTGAAGCTGAGAGTCAATGTCCCTGGACAAATGTTCCCTCCCAAACAAGTATTCAGAATTAGTACAAACCATCTCATCCTTTCCAAGTATGCACAGCCCTTCACTAAGTATTGGTGTTGTGAGCCAGCTGGTGTTGTTTTATCATGTCTCACTTGTAAAAGAATAGAGATAATTCAGTCAAATTCTGGGCCATTATTTCATTTTCGCTTTTCCTCTAGATGCCTTGTAATGAGTATTATTTTGTCTGTTTTGAATATGGATATCAAGCTGATTGGTTTACAACATGTGTACCTTTCTTACTAAAAGAAAAGCACCTCGCTGTTTGAGTCTATCGCCAGCGACCCCTCCAGTCTCCCAAAGTCTTCACACAGAGTATGAGGCTTCAGCAGTGAGTTCTCAAGGTACATTAAAGGCAATGACAGCAGGCCTGGATAGCTGGAAACTTAAGCTGAAACAGTCATTAGAAGGATTTATAAAATCAAGTCCTCTGAACAAAGAAGCTTCTTTGTGAAACATTACATAGGATTGAGTTTTAAAGTTGTATGCCAAAGGAATCCCACAGGAGCATGTTTAGGATGGAGAGGTACGGGCCTGTCTTCCAAAGAGACCATTCGCAAATATTTTCACATTTATATTAATAATATTGCACCTTCAATCAAGAGGGAGAAGAATAAAATTATTCCCAAATGATTTAAAATTGTCTTTACCCCCTGAGAAATGCTATTCTAGGTTTATAAACTACTCATTTTTTTTCCATTCTCTGTAATTTAGTGCTTCACACTCTAAAATGGACACTAAAATCTGTCATTATTACTGACCAGGCTGTAATCACATGTACTCGGTCATGCCAACACTGTAGACTCTAACTCTGGGAGTGCACTTAGCCAATTTTGTTTTTCTGCCCCACAGAGTACTGGTTGGACTCTTGTTTATTTGTTTTTAGTTAAAAAAAAATAAACTACCGAAAACGAACACTCCCATGGCTATTTTAATTTTGCACATTACACATGAACACTGTGAACTGTACTTTTTAAATATTTCTGCTTAGTCTAGATGTCATCAGAAAAGTAAACTAAATTGCAGATTTCATCCCAGGGAGTGTTACAGAAAACCCCTCATTTTCTTTTGTCTTAATGAGCACGAGGAACAGATCGTGAACCTCAAACATATGAAAATAAGCAAACCTGAGTGAGATGACTATGGATCCTCAATCAAGCAATGGGATCTATCTCTCAGGGAGGCAATTTTGAACACAATTCAGACAACAACGAGTCAACACCCGTGTCAGAGAAAAGACTTCTATTAGTTGTGCATAAGGTTAAAACGCACAATGTTTTCTTCTTGTGTCTTAAGAAAAATCAGAAATAGCAAAGTCTTGTATATGATCTTATATATCCTGAATTATAGCCTATTTCTCTTTTGTTATTTTAAAGAGGGTAACATTAAACACAACAAAACAAACCAAAACAAAACGGAACACAAGAAAGCAATGTAAGAGACATACATTTCAAAGCAAGACAATCAGAGATCTGCACTATCTATCATACTGACTCTTGTTTTCTTCCAAACAGTTGTCCATATCTTCACATACAGAGAATTTACATGAAACAACATAGTATGGAACTAATCTTAACAGGATGAGGAAGACGTTTTAGGTCTTCAAGACTAGACAATAGGGAAGCCAGGAATGGCTGTCATAGTGTCTCTCATTCTCTTCAAAATAGCTGTCCATACCTTCATGTGTGTTGAACTTAAACAAAACAAACAGGGTAAAATCACTCTGAACAAAGAATAATAGTATTGCTGGATTTTACTTCAGAATGCTACGGAATCAGCACGGGGTACCTTAGTGTCTCTTTTTCTTCAAAGCAGTTGTTCATTGCATCATGCATTATATAATTGGTTCTCATAAACTGCTTATAAGTTCTATGCATGCATGAGTCTCTACATGTATATCTATCCTTTCTGTAGTAGAGGGAAAAACAAAGCAAAACAAAGTGAAAAGAAACAAATTCCTAGAAAAACATGAAATGAAAATGTCATGTAAAACCACAATACAAGGTGATCTACAATGGTTAGTATGATATCTCAGCAGTATATAAAAACATTAATAAAAACAAAACATTGGCGGCATTGTAAGAATTCAAAAGCAGGTAATAATCAAACCAGAGTGGGTATCCTAGTGAATTTTGTCATCCTCAGTATAGTTGCCCATACTCTTAGACTTGATACTATCAACCACAACAGATTCGAATAAAATCAGTCAATACAAAACAGCAATCTAACAAACCAGATTCAAATAAGATCCGTCATAATAAGACAGTGTAAGTTATACAGGGCTTCAGATTAAGTTAATAGGAAATTAAAGATGATTACCATAATATGTCCTGCTATTTTTGGGATAGCTATCCATGCCCTCAAATGTAGTGTAAGTAGACAAACTGAAATAGCAAGTAATCCATCTAAGCAGAGTGATGAGAATAATGTAGATTTTGAATCTTGTTACCCTATTAGCAATATCCTCTGCCTTCCTTTTTTTTTAGACAATTCCTCCCCTTTCACTCCCACAGGGTACTCTGCCCATTTTGGGTCCCACTAACTCCCTCAGTTTTTAGACTGGGGGGAGCAACCTGCTATTTATCCTAACTGGTTCTGAACCTTCTGACTCCTGGGCTTGACCTCGAGTTGTATACCTTTCCCTATAAAAGCTTCAAGGTTTTCCTTCGTTATAGCTGAGTAGTTCTCTACTGCACAAAAGTATTATGTCTTTTCAACCTATCTGCAGGTGCTGGTCGAGTTGCCCCTATTTCTCTCTGGTTCCCTGTCACATAGAGCATTGTTTTCTCATATTTGACTTTCTGTCCATAAACTCTCTTTCAGGTTAATTATGTTTCCAATACAGAGCATCTCAATGGGCCCTATCTCCTGATCTACTCTGCCTGTGTTTCATTTTGTTAGTATATCAATGCCATCTGTGTTAGAGATTACGGCCAACCTTCTCTGCCTCATTTCTGCTATTCTGTTTTTCTGCCATTTGTTGTCTATTTTTCTCTTTCATTCCACTGTCTGCCCTGTTCATTGAGGCCTCTCTGCCACTATTCCTGCAATCCTTGTATTCTTTTTCTCTCTCTCTAGAATGTCCTTCAGTATTTTTTGTAAGGTTGGATTGGTGGTCAAAAATTCCCCCAGTTCCTCTTTGTCATGGAAGCATCTTGTCTCTCCATGAATTTCTAGAGACAGTTTTTCAGGATACATCAATCTGGGCTGGAGGTTATTTTCTTCCAGGGCTTGGATTACTTCGCTCCAAGCTCTTCTTGATTTGATGGTCTGTGTCGAGAAGTCTGCCATGATTTTGATGGGTTTTTCTTTATAGGTGATCTGTTTCTTTTCTCTGATGGCTTTTAATATTCTGTTCTTATATTGAATTTCTGGGATTTTGATTATTATGTGTCTGGGTGTAGCTCTGTTTTGGTTGTAGGTGGCTGGAATTCTGTATGTTTATTACATCTGCATATTATTTCCTTTTGTTATGCTTGGGAAGTTTTTTAATAATTTCTGTGAATAGCCTTTGCAATTCCTTTGTTTTGACTCCTGGTTCTTCATTTACATGTTTATTCTTAAGTTATAGAACCTCTTGTTGTCTTCTAGCCTTTGTATTTTTAGTGCCTGTTCCCTTGTTATTTTTAAGAGATCTTTCCTTTCATGATCACACATTGCAAACCTGTCTTCAAGTTTTGATAGCCTATCCTTAGTTTCTTTCAAGCAATTTTGCCTGCTTTCAATGGATTTTAGTTTCCTGGCAATCTCTTTGAAACTGCTTCATGAATTCCAGGTTTTCTTTATATTCTTCATTGAACGGTTCTCTCCTTCTTTTGTGTTCCTCCATCCTTCCGTCTGTGTCTTCTTGAGAGGTGCTTAGCATTTCTTCTATTAATTTACTTATATCTTGCTTAACTTGAGTTAATATTTCAGTTTTGAGCTCATTTATGAGGTCCCAAAGATTTCTTTATGTCTGCTGATGCCATGTCTGATGTTGCATGTTTGCTGCCCTCATTCTCTTTTGTACTTACCTCTCCTGGATCAATATTCTCAGGGTTGGGGGCTGGGGGCTTTTTCTTATCTCTTTCTCTCATCATGTTTTTGGTTCCTTCCATACAAGCGAATAGTGTAGTTCCCAGCCCCTTTCCTTGTTGGTTATCGTTCTTCTGGAGCACACAGGCTAGGGCTTTCTGCCCTCTCCAGTCCCCTGTCAGTCACTGAGGTGCAGGCAGGGGCAGGTATGCCGGCCCCTCCCCTCTGGGCCAGCCAACCTTTGCGGGCCTTCACTGCCTCAGTGAGTGCTGCATGTAGGCAATTGGTTTGGGAGGACTTACTGGGTCCCGGCCAGGAGTGTGACCCAGGTCAAGCAGGTCCCACCAATCTGCTCTGGGAGGGGAGCAACCAACTGAAGTTATTGTTGTTCCCAGTTCCACCCCGTCCTGCCCACTCCAACATGTTGTCCAGTTGGTCACCCCTTTCCCATGGGAGGGTCTTATTCCCAGCACTCACCGTCAGTTAATGTTGGTCCCTCTCTGGCTCCGTTCTCTGTTGGGCTCCCTAACCTCCGACCTCAGCGCGGCTGTGGTGCGAGTTCATGGCGGCTCCGGGTGAGTCGTGAGCAGGGCGGTTCAGGTCCACAGGCAGGGCCGCTCAAGCCAGTTGCATTGGTGCAGTTTTGGGTGCTCAGGCCAGTCTTGGGCATCAATTCAAGAGGCTTGGCGCCATGCTCACCAATCTTCGCTTCTCTAACGGTAGTCCCAGGACTTCATATTCGAGCAGCTCATTTCCCGTGGGAGAATTCATCTCTCAAGAGAGAGAATCCATCTCCCTCTGTCCGGATCTCTCCAGGATGTTCTATTCTGGCATCTAAGCTGTCTCTCTCAGAGAGGCTCCATATTCTCCTGCCTACTGGTCCGCCATCTTTTCCTTCTCCTATAGCCTATTTCATATCCACAGTAAAACTGAAATCTTTAAAGGAACTGCCTTCAAGTGTGAGTGATTAGCAATTCTACCAAGTAAGAGTAATTTAGTCTAGAATATTTATTCTGATTAACAAAGCAGTGTCCTCTATAAATGTCATTTCTTCACTTTTGTGTAATAAAATCAACTTTTTATAAGTTCTATTCCTCCCCTTCCTTTCAATGTTTGTTTCACAATCCTAAATTTCTTTACTCTGTGAGTGCTGATTTATCTGCTGTACTATGTCCATTGTTCAATGTTTTACAAAAGAGTAACCTATGTTAATTAAATGACCAAACTCTGTTTAATGCTTAAATATTGTAATTCAGATTATTCATATGCAATCAAATGATTATTATTGGTTTATTATCTGCAAACAATAGTGTCAGAAGTATTGAAGTAATGTTTTCCCAGCAGGCCTATAAATATTTGCTATTAGCCTTGTTTTAACAACTATCCTAAATGAGCGAACTATGAACTTTTATATAGTAGGAATGCTTTAAAACTGCCTGCAATAAATCTTCTCAGTCTTATGTTATATTTCCATACCATTGAAAGAAATAGCTGATACTGCATATAGTTTTGAAACACACTGTTCTCTAAAGTATATGCTTCATCAGCAACTTACTTTAACATCCACATCTCCCTCTCAAAGGGAATTGAAACTAATTATGTATTGTCCCAAATGCTCAGATACTACTGATACCATATGAATTCATATATTATTCAAAAAGCTGATTTTTAAACTTATTAATATGACTCTTAGGTAAACTGTATCTCTATTATAAAAGACTTTGCTTTACTCCAAGAGCAAACTCTAGCTGTAACAGTTATTGAGATATTCTTTCCAATATAACTACAAACACTTGATTAAGAGGTTGCTTAATCAAGAAATTTTTAAAGCTTACTCTGATGAAAGACAAAATATCAGACAAGAATGAAGGAAACATGTATATATAATTCATGTATATATATAAACATGTATATATAATTCTTCAGGAAATATCCCAAATAAGAGTTTTTATCCTTAAAAAAATTATTGATATATAACATAAGCTGTAATTTTGACTGGATCCATCAAGACTGCTAAGATAATCAAATAATTCTTTAGGGCTCCATCTAAAATATCTGAAGTTACTTACTGTGTCATTTAACCAAGTTTCATGGCCCAGTTAAATTTTTCTTTTCCAATATGAAATTTAGGTTAATGTGCTGCATGGTGAAATTAAAACTAAGAAATATGCCTGAAAAAAGTTAACATTTCTAGAGAAAATAGGTTTCCCAAAAGGCTAAGGGCTGCAACAAGCAGCTGACCTGCGGGCTATCTGAAACAGGCAACCACACCTGTCAGCTCCTATAGATCATCCATCATAGCTATAAGAAGCCACTGATTCCAAAAAAGGAAAGAAAATAGACTGTCAAATATTCAAATTAGTGACTAATATTCAGATAACTCTACAAATTTATCTGGTCTAGAGTAGTATATTCAATTAAAAACCTTACAGGTTCTCTATCTGTTGTGCACATTGGAATTTCTTGGGGATTTTATAGATACCTAAACCTTTCTCCCAAATGATTCACACATTAATTGGTTTGGGACGGGTCCTGGATACCAGTATGTATTTTAAGCTCGTATGTGAAGTGAAGAACCACTGCTTGTCACAAAGGGAGACAATTATTTTCTCACTCTGTATCTTCAGCTGTATCTTCCAAAGTCTTCTTGCTGCAAGTGGAAAATGCCTATACACCACAAGAGGAAGAGAATATGCTTATGTTCTTTACCTATCCTCGAAATGAGACCAAATTAGAGTCAATTAGGAGGTAGTTCTGAAAATCACAGAAGTCTTTTCTCTATATGTCAAGTTCATATTAAATTCAGGAATTGTCTTGAATTTATCATAACAGAGATGCAATTCTCAAGAAATATAGCATATTGCATTTTTTTTCAACTTTTTTCTGGCCCAACAGACAGGCGGAATACAGTCTTGTCAGTAATAGTGGTAAAACGTAGCAGTAATTTTCAGCTAGGGAAGTAGACTAGAATTTGGGTCTTGGAAAAACTACCTTCTCTCCTTAGTAAACACAACGCAATCTGTAGAGGAACTTAAATGTCCCAAAATGTCTAGTCCTTCTTCTGACAACCCAACCCCTCATTTACAAATAAATTGAAAGTATAAAAGCTGTCTGCTGAAAGTCAACACTTTAACTGTTTAGATATAGCTATAGGCCAGCTTCTTGGCTCTTCTGAACTCAACCTTCTCTATAGATGATAATGCCTATGCTACATGTCCCATAAAGTTGTTGATAGGGCAAATTATGTCATCAGTAAGAAAAACCAAGTTATTAACCACATAATGTTGTAACAGTAATATCTTTAATATTATAAACAAAAACATTCTTTAATATGCATGGAATATTCTCTTGAAAAAGAGATGTAAAGAAAGTCAAGGCATATTGTAAGAGAAATTACCACTGCTTAGCTCCTTTAAAGTTGTTAGTTTTCTACAGAGGAACCAAATGTCCTTAAAAGGTAAAGACTTTCATTTATTTAATAATTAAGGCAGAAGTATTGGAAGCAAACACTGTCCATGGCCCAGGACTAAACAGCAGCATGAGGGTCACAAAGCTTAATGAGAACCCAACCCCTCCTTGAGGTGCCCACAAAAGAGGGACTGAAATTCTGTAGATAAGCAGTGTCCTCATGAGTCTCTGCTTGCTACCCGGCGTTATGGGGAAGTAACAGAAGTGAAGCTGGGTGAAGGAAAATGCTAGACACGTAGAACGAAGAGCAAGGAACATATTTTTGGCTATGAAAAAAGTTTGTAAAAGGAAAAGGCAGGTTATTTTTTATTCCTAGACTCAACCATCCAAAATCATTCCCCGAAAGTTTATTATGGGTCTGGAATTACACTAATTTCTGGGAATGCAATTTAGAGTCAGTGGACATTAGACACACAATTGCACAAATAAATTACAAAGTTTGGAAACAGCTAAAAATGAAAAGGGGCATGTGAGATAGGAAAACTCATTAGGTGAGGAGTTCTCTAAAGGGATAGGAACTGACTTGCCAAAAGGAAGACCTGGCATGTAAAACCCTGAGGCAAAAAAAGAAAACCAAAGGCATCTGAGAGGAGGAAAGGAAGCCAGTGAACCTACAGAGGACCAAAGTCTAGGAGAGTGCAGAGAGGGAGGGAATTACAAGCAGGAAACAAGTTCTGACAAGTTACAGAAAATAAAAGGGCTGAGAAGAAGCTACCAAACTGGTTGAGAAGTGTGACTTATCAATAACAAAAGAACATTTTGGTAGTAACTATTTATTCCTTCCATGATACAGACCAAAAAGAGTTAAGGCAACAGCCATCTAGAGCAAAAATTGGTCTGAATACCAGGAAATGGTGATTAGCTAAAACCTCAAATGTCTCAATGAAAAAGTACTAGAATGTAATCTGGGTCCTTAGAGAACAGCCTGTGTCATAAAATTAAAAGGCAACTATGGAACAGAAATGAAAATCCACTGAATATTCAGACACAGAGGCATATCAATTGGAATTAGAGAGCATAAATTTATAGATTTGCTAACCCTTCCATGATAGAACATTCTTCATGTGTGACTCAGCCCCAGTATCCTGATGTGAAAAGACTGAGAAACTGATCCATTGCTGTAGTGACAAAAATGGCATACAGTCATGGAATTTAACAAGAGACATCTTTTGAAAGATCCAGTTGACCACCAAAGATATCGGGTAAAGTTAAAAAGGAGATGAGATACTGTGGAAGAAAAGAACACAGTCAGCAGATAGGGAATAAATTTAAGATAAAGCACAGGGAGAAAAGAGAAAGTAAATTTACGACTTCAAAAGTCTTAGATGGAAAAGATTTTGGTGATATGATGTGCAAGGTGATATAAAGCCCATGGTGTCTCCATATTTAGAAGCCAGCTAAAGCAAAACAGTTCATTAGTATTAAATAAATTAATGATTGATATTGTTTCAAGGAATTTAAAAGAAGCTATGTATCAGGCAAACATAGGAAATTCCAGACCTACAAGGTCAAATAAGGTATTACTTATGGACTGCATAAATTAAACCAGAAGTAGAGTAGTAGGCACAGTAAAACAGTCCAGGTGATCACACTCAACAGCTGACTAAGCAGCTACCATCTGATTTTCACAGCACTTTGGGAATCCTTCACATCAAATGTCCAGAGACCAGATGGCTAACAAGGCCCGAGTGTAAGTATAATGAAATAATAAGACTGTGGTCTGAATTTCTTCAAACTGCTCTATCCAAACAAAATTTGTTCAAAATTTGTGTGTATATTACAAGTCAGTATTGTTCAAACCCTCTTTGAAAGGCACATTTTTATGATTACACATTTTTTATTTCACTGGAGCCCAATCATTGAAATTAAGTAAATACACAATGGATCTTATTTAAAAAATTAAAAAGCTAAAGTTTGTACATTTAAGTTAAAATACTGAGTGTTTTATTCTATTTTTTTGAAATGTAGATTCAGATCAAACAATGGACCACTTAATTTGATTGAAAGATTGAAAACCTAAATCTGTAAAAATATAAATTTAATTTTATGTTTCTAATGTTGAATATCTGTATACAGAATTATTTGTTCTGATAAGACTTTTAAAATTCTGCTGTCAATGAGAATTCCATGAGAGGCCTCACTCTCTGGGAATCACAGGCTAAAGATAATTGCTCACAATCATACCATTACTTGGGTGTGTTGTTGTCATTTACCTTTGCTATGACAGCATCTTCGTAATGCTGAAGGAATGTTGTGAGAAAAACCTACAAAAACAAGTCTCTACATGAATGAGATGTTCATGTTCTTTTCATAAAGGAAAAAAATGATGGGCAGTATCCAAAGATGCGATATGTGGTATTATTATGATCACACTGGCAAGAATCAATTATTCATGATCATTTGAGATGGTGGGAATCTTTTGTTTCCCCCTTAGATTTTTCAATCCAAGTTCTCACAAGTTCTCAAGAACCATGGAAAATGTATTTAACCAAATAATTTTCCAAAGCAGAACAAATTTCTCCACCCACTCTCTCTCCCATGTTTCACTTAATGTAATTTTCACCCTCTAATACGGTGTTCCCATCTGAGTGTTATAAAAGAGATCTCCCTTGACTTCTGTGTTATCTTGCTGCAGAACTCCTGGAGCCTGGGAAGAATTCAACAAAAATTTATCAATAGTTCTCAACAGACTAGTTGAAAGAAATATAGGGAAAGTGATAACACTGAGTCTTAGCTGTGCTAAGATAAAGAGGAAATAGAACACCTGAAAATGGTAGAGGAAGACCCCCATCAGTTTCTTTCATTGAGATATCCCCTGGCCCTGAATACTGAGCTTCCCATAAAGCGGGAAGCAGGTTCTTTTCCCGCAGGCTGTGGCTAAAGGAGAGCTGAGAACTACTGTCTTAGAACATCCGTCAAGAGTGACTCCTATATGAGCTTCTCCTACATATGACTAACAGGTAAATGATGTGCACAAGCCCAGTAAGTTTCTAAGTTTCAAGATCTTACTGAAAAAAATATAAAATAGTACATAGTAATTAGTAATCCAGTAAAACTGTATCCCTCCCTCCAAGCATCCAGAGAGGCCTAGCTTCACTGACATGAAATCTGTGTAGAGACAATACTTAGAACTCTGCTAGGAAAGTCTCAGTGCTAAGCTGTTGCACTGATCGAATTCATGAAGACTTTTTGAATGAGAGTCCTTCTGTTCTTATTTTGCACTGTCTCTCATCTCTCAAATTACGGACCACATTCTGAGTTTTGCAAATACTGATGCAGGATGAGTTTCCTGGCCTCTATATGTAACCTGAGTGTGTGCTACAGTTATCAAGCTCTAACCTGTCTTTGGGAAGCTGAGCCCTCACTGTAATGGTTTTTGCCATACGCAGGACTTTTCTTTTTAAAATATTATTACTTTTAATGTAGGGAAATAACTTGCCTCAGAGTAAATCAACAGTGTAGAAGAGAATACAGACAATATTACATGGAAGTCAACTTTGCCCATTTTTCCTTACCGAATTTCGTATAATTCTAGGGAGAAAACCATGTGCAGAGGTGGATGTATATCTTGCAGTAAACAAAAATTAAGCAGACATTTATAATTTTATTTGTACACACACACACACACACACACACACACACACGAAAGAGAATTACAAACATACTGACATGTCCTTTGCTTTTAGTTGCAATTTTGTATATGAACAGGATAAGATGAAAAAGACCACTTAGAGTCTTATAACAGTTAAGACCAGCATCTCCAAATAATCAATATTGCATTCATTTCAGCTACTTTACCTTTGAGAATATCAAACAACTATTCCATTCATCCACAGACTTCAGTACAAAGTAACAAATAGCCCGAGATAACCAACCAGCTACTTTGCCCTACCAATAAGTTTCAGTGAGCAACTTGGGAGAAACTTAAGAAACAGAAGTATGTTGCATTCCTTCTTACTGAGCACGATGATTAGAAAAAGACATCTGAATCTCTGCCTCCCCACTGTTTGATATGGCGACTTTTATAAGCCTTTAAAGCCTCTTCTAGATCTAGCATTGTAGGTTTGGGGAAAATTAACCCAGGCACACGTCCTCATGACCACAGGTTGGCCTTGAGCTCACCTGAGATTGTCGCATCTCAGAAATCCTAAATCCATAACTTCTGTTATTATATAGAATTCCACCTTCTTTTTCTATGTATTCTAGTCAGTCACCATACCTAATTCTACTTTTGTTTCTTAAACTACAAAACTGTGTTACAGGTAAAGGCCAGGATACTAACCTTCCTTCAGGTTCTATAAAAGTATATGGACTACTAATTCATTTCTTTTGTCTTATTTGCAGTAAACAAAAATTGTCGTGCTTTTACTTCTTTTCTATCCACTGCCCATCACGTCAAATCTTCTTTGGACAATGTCCTTAAATCTTTCCCCCACTGACCTTTCATCATAAGTACATTTCTCCAAACTAGAACTGTGAGCTCATTCCCACTACACAATGTCCTTCTGCCCCATGTACCTTACTGATTGCACCTCTTTCTTGCAATCCTACCTGCCACTGCCACAGTCCAAAACAACCTCCCTTGTCAGCCAGATTAACAGTCTTCCAATTCGTCACTCCTTGCCTTCGGTCTTTCCTATTCTTATTTATTTCCGAAATGGTTTCAAGAGCAATTCTTCAGAACTACAGCCAAACTAAAACATTAATCTCATTAGGTCCCTTTGATTTCCTCTACCTACTTAACTCGTCTACAGAGTCATTCCTTCTCATCTCTTTCCATACCTCATCAAGCATTATATAGCCCAATTTACATAAAATTTCTTCCAATGTCCTCGAGCTGGCTACATCTTACCTCTCTTACCTCTAGAACTATAGATGGGCTGTGTTTTGGGCTGGAAATACCCTGACCTCATCTTCTTCCATCTTCTGCTTCCGTAACTTAGCTTTTTTAGGTACTGTTATAGACATGGTTTCCTCTGGAAGGCTTTGGCTGAGGCCCCGTCTCACGTGCAGATTTGTGCTTCTCTTATGTGAACATGGGGTAGGTGCTACTTCCCCCTGGGGCACTAACTGCAAATAAACTGCCTGTTTTCTTCTACAACTGCACATTCTGAATGCAGAGACACCTGTATTGTTCATCATTGTATCCTCCACCTAACAGTGTCAACGTGGGGACCCCAGCTCAGTGTAATTGATGTTTATTTAGTTTTCAAAGTTACATTTTAACTCCTAATCCCAAAAATTCACAGAAAACAATTTGTGTGTACAGAATGTTCAAATCCAGGAAGTTTGAGGTTTGAGAACTAAAATTATCTAGACCACAGCATTTGTGGTCTTGATCATTAAATGTTATTTATTTCTTCAGTGGTTAGCATTTTTGAGATGATCTCCAAGCTAATTCCCAGGCCTCAGCTACTTCCTAGAATTCTCAATAGGAGAGAAATAAACCCAGTGCCTTGGATTAGTCCTCATCCACCACCTGCACCTCAACACCATCTCAATTCTTACTGTGAAGATCAAAAGAGTGCAGGACGATCAGAGAGAAATTGAAAATTTTGACCAAATAAGAAGTAGCATACAGACTTAAAGTCCAATATCAAGGTATTTTATAAAAATAAGGCTAAAGTAATAAATTAGGAAAATAACATTAATAGTATAAGAATAACAATAACTATATATTGTTTTAGAGCACTCAAAGCACTTTAAAATACATTTATACAATCTTCACCAAAACAAATCTGATGACTTATGAGGGAATTACAGAAAGGATTTGGAAAAAAGACAAGAAAAATAACCTTTTCTTGGTAAAAAACAAAAAGGTTATATATATATATATATATATATATATATATATACACACACACACATATCCACTTCCATGAATGCAATGATGTAGTCTCTTCTTCTTTACTTGTGCAAATTGGATCATATACATGTTGTCATTTCACAATCACTTAAAATCTGTAACAAATTGATGCTAGTACATTATGGATATAAATATCTAGGGTCTCAGTAAAACGTGGTCTACATACCTTAGTCCCTGTGGGTATAAAACCTAATATAACTATGATGAATAATAAAAACAAAGCCTTAAAATTTACATACCTGGGCTTAAGGAAAATAACAAAACAAAACAACTCACTGAGCATTAACTCATTTATGTAAATGATTAAGCATGAAATACACATTTTGTAGTATAACCATTAGAGTAACACAATAAAGTATCTAGCATTAACATCACCAGTTTACAAATGAGAGATTAGAGCTCACAGAGTTTAGGTAATTTACCCGACACCAATAGCAATGAACCAGACAGAGTCTGAATGCTTGCAACTTGTTCTCATTGGCCTCAGGACCCCTAATTTTAAGATGCTCAAAACAAAAGATGACAATGATTCTCCATAGTTTCTTGGCAAGAGTCCAGATGAGTGTGCCACACGCACATTGAGGAAGAACTGTGAGAGGAAACTTCATCTCTATTCTAGAACACAGCTCAATGGCCGCCATTGGCCAATGGGAAAATTACACTAGTCCATCAAAAATGTACTTGAACCTTGAAACTAAACCGTTAGTTTAATTTTGGAATAATTGATGATCAGATTGCTCTCCATAGCAATCATCAAAGCATCTGAACTGCAGCCACACCAACATTTTGTTCCACATATTGAAAAACAGAAAACTTTCTAGAGTCAAATGGAGAAGGAAAAAGACTAGGAAGGCAAACGTCAGAATGACATGCTCCCTGTTCCTCTGCCTAAGGTAGAGGCATTTCAAATTCAAGACTAGCCTGGGAAACTTAGAAAGACCCTGTCTCAAAATAAAATATAAAAGGGCCTTGAATACAGTACAGGAGTAGAGCGTTTGCCTAACATATGGGAGGCCTTGGACTCAATTCTTAATACTGAAAAAGATAAAATGGAGAGAGAAAAAGAATGTGTTCCCAAAACTCCTCTGAAAGATCAAATGATCACACAATATTAGAAAAAAAAAAAAATCTGCTAGATTTCCTAAGAACCAGAACCCAAAACCTACACATACAAGTCTTCACTAAATGGTACTTATTTGGGGGCTCCTTTATGGTCTCTTTTATATGAAGTGAATTCTAAGGAAAACCAAATAATACTTGTTGAAATATACATGCAAAAAAGAGTGTTGTGGGAGAAATTTAAATTTAAGCCTCCTTCCTTATCATCAAGGTAAGAAATGCTCTAAGTACATAAATACTATACCTGAGTACCTGCTTTTCTTTCACTGTTTTGCATAAAGGCAGCATTCCTTGAAGTGAAAAAATGGTATTCATTAAAGAATGATCAGTGGAAAGTTGGAAAAGGCTAAGAAAAGAAATAATAGAGTTTCTGACAGCAGCCTGTTGATGTTGATAAAAATTCAGATGATGCCAAGAGGAATGTTTCAAGTAGCAGGATGAGTGACAAGGCATGATACGGCTGCTCCATAAGAGGGGCAAATGTGAATTAGAGAACTGCTTGCTTTCTGCTGCCAATTAAGTGCTTACTATTATGAGAGCTAAAAACTCTTCAAAATGAATAAATGGGTTAAATAGAATGGGGATTACCATTTAAGTAGAGCATTCTAACTTTGCTTCAGATCATGGGAATTCTATAAAATCACAAAGGAGAGAATTAACTGAACAAAATAATTTAATGGGAAATTTATTTCAGAAGAGAAGCTCAGGAAAATTTCTGGAGTTAAGTAATGACATTTAGAATTAGGAGACATTTATGTAAAGGCAATGGCCAAGAATAAAGTTAAGTAATAAAATTTTTCAGAAAGACCTAGAAAAATCTGAGATAGAGTCCTGAGGCATTTTATAAAGAAGAACAAAGAAAAACATAAGCTCTTTATAGGCAATAATTAGAAGAGTGGAATTTGACCTAAATTAAAGCAATATATTACACATGTTTAATCATAAGCACAAGAACACACAGTCTGCATACACACATACTTCCTTCTACCTTAGAAATCCCCCCAAAGATTGAAATCAAAATGTTATTTCTGTTTTTTAGTCTAATTAAAACACATAATGTTGTCTATCACCTATTATCAGTATATGCATATTACAGGTTAACTAGAAAAATTAGTATTAATTGAGAGTTTCACTTCACTGCAACATTTATGTTACCAAGTCACAGGCATAGTGATCATTACTACAAGCATATCTTCAAGTTCTATACAGTACTGTATCTGATAATCTGAAGCAAAAAGTCACAGCGTTAGTCAGTACTCTCATAAAAATAAGTTTTAGAAACTTGAAAATTTAATATCCATTCCAAAAATTAAATTACATTCCAAAACATTTTCTCATGATATGAAAGCTTTGTAAACCTTAAAAGGATGAAAAAATCATAAAATAAAAAAAGAAACCCTACAATGATAAAATTTCCTCACAAAACATCTTTTGTGGCTCTACTTCTTTACTAATTTTATTTAATTTTTTAACAAAATTCAATGGCTGAATTATCTTTTCATAAATTTAAATCTGATAAGAGAGAGTCACAATGCATATTCCTTGAGCAGATTGTGTGTGGCCTATTTAGTTAAAATGTTTGATTCCATATGGATTTCTTCTCTTTTATTTATTATTTCTAGAAAAAAAATTTCTCTAATAAGTTAGTAACTCAGAGGCAACCAATTTGAAATCCAAGCCCCCAAAGACTCCAGTACTCCAGGTCTGCTGCCTACAATATTTTCTAAAAGGAATAGAGAAGACACATAAAGCACAAACTTCACTGTGGAGCTGAATTCAGTATGAACCACAAGGGGGTGGTCCACTGAGGTCAGGGTTAAAGTTCACAAAATAATTTGGAAATTATTCTCAGCCTGGATCTCGTTTATGAAGCCTGAGAATACACCCTTTAATTAGAATGCAATTTCCAAAGCAGCCACTCCCTTGACTTTCCAGAGCTCAGTTATTCTCAGCAACAAAAAGTAAAAACAGCCTCATCACACTGACAGCTAACAGTCCTCTCTAAATTATGCCTTAAAGGTCCAACAAAGAAGGCAGCAGGAATCCAGGACAACAGAGGTTTGAGCTGCCAGCCCTCCGTAACCACTTTTAAGAATAAAGAAACACTCATATTCAACAGAGT
This sequence comes from Dolichotis patagonum, assembly GCA_004027295.1. Taxonomy (NCBI): domain Eukaryota; kingdom Metazoa; phylum Chordata; class Mammalia; order Rodentia; family Caviidae; genus Dolichotis; species Dolichotis patagonum. The sequence goes on along the minus strand of PVJX010005265.1, from coordinate 7,558 downwards.
TCGTCTTCTTCACTGCCTGCTTAAGCAGCTGAACTGTCCCATGGAAGCTTGGAAAAAAGAGTGGGTTGTGCATTTGAATAAGATCCCACACCCCAGCCAGTGTCATTTTTCTGATGATCCCTCCATCCAGCCAACCATGCGCTACAGTGGGAAGCTGACATCAATCCGTGAGAGCCAGCTGTCCGCCTCTTCCACGGTGCTCAGGGAGCCAGTCAGGACTCCGGGAACAGGAGCCACGCCAGACCTGACTCACCACAGATGTTCTCTCCCTCCCCCATGGAGTCCTGGGCCAGAGGCTTCCTTTCAAGGCCTACTGTTATTACTGAAGATTTACTGGGTTTCAGATAGGAGCTACATGTTGAAGTAAGGCGCAGACACATATCTTCCCTAAACTCAGCACTGAAGTCACAAAGACTGAATTATATGAGATGACCAGAGTCCGTGAGGAAGACCAAAGAGGGAAAGTCTTTGCCACAAAGAATCCAGTGTCAGGGTTGGAATAACAGACACTACCACAATAGCTGAAGTTTCAAATGCTATCCAGATTCGAGTTAAGTTTGAAGATGATATAAAATGTTCCACTTCTGTGAATCCAGATAACAATTTTACCTCTCTAAATCCAAAAAAGTGCCTAGAAAATTGTGCCTTGGAAAATGCCTTCTGAAAATTGTAATCTGAATCCAGAGTCAGACATCACTTACAAACATCTAGAAATGCTTACTGTTTCCAGCTGGAAAGGCATTACTTTCTTTGGCCATTATTTGTATACCATTGATCTGTTACTATTCCTCACAGACTCTCAGAGGGAGCAGTCATCTTTCTATCTCTGTCTTCTGTCAGTGCCATTGGTAGGAAACTCGATGTGTTCCTGAATGCTCCAGTGTCCCATGGCACAGATTGCATCATTTTCTCAATAAAGAAACTATTTCTAGCAACATTTTTAATCACTGTTCACTTAACCAGTATAGACAAAGTGGAGAGGGCAGGAGAGAGGGGGAGAGAGAGACAGAGACAGACAGAGACAGACAGAGACGGAGAGCAATTTGCTTTAAGTCCATTCTCTTTAATGGTATGAATTCTGTGACTGAATTGAGCTTCACCAAGTAGCACAAAAAAATTTAGTAAACACACATGATTTTTCATATACTTATGCAACAAGTGTTTGTGTTTTATTTTTATCCTAAGAGATTTTATTTATATTATGCTAATGTAGGCCTTGGTAAAGGAGTTCAGCAAAATAAATCAATTAAATAAAACACATCACATTATGTTGAGAGCAAGAGACACAATTCCAACTTTTCAACAGACGTAGTTAAAATTGCATCACAAAACTTTTCTAGTACCCACTATTTCTAGTTGCTAGGAAATCACCAACAACATATTCCAGAATCTCACAAAACCTTAAATTTCACAATAGCAGAGTTGATATATAGATAATAAATGACCAATTTATGTTTTGAGACAAAGATGTATGTGAAATCACCGTTACTTGATTCTTTAGTAAAAGCTACAGTTTCTGAGTTTAATTTCCTTCCTTTCTGTTTGCTTTCCAAAGAAAAGTGTATCAAAGTAAAAACAGTTCTAAAATTAAACTAAAACACACTCATTTTTAGAGCTTTTGTTTAAAAACTGGAAATTCCCTTCTTAGTGTTTTTACTGTTATTGTTTGTATTCTACTAAGTTGATTTCTCCTCATCCCTCCTTTTTTCCCTACTTTATTCTGTTTGATTTTTATTTTGTGCCAGGCAGTAAGCATTCTAGAGAAGTAAGGAATATTATAACTTTCCAAACACTGTAAACATAACATGTAACACACACACACACACACACACACATCACACACACAAAATGGTCTCTATAAATGAAGTTGTCTGAATGGATCAGTTGAATTTAAATAAATAAAATAAAACTTGATTGCCAGAAATGAATTCTTCACTGCCCACTTTGCAAAACAGAATGAGACATGGTAATTCAGTTACCTTCAAGAGAAATTTCAAAATAACTCTATAGTATTGATCTGTGCATTTAAATATTTGAAAAATAAAATAGTTCATTACATGGCAAATTCATCTCAACACACCTGGGGGAATTTACCAACCAGAACACAGGCTTTAGGGGATAGAAAGCAAAATCTCACACAGAATCACCATTCTGAACAGCACCCAAAAGCCACAGGTGTTTCAAGGCACTGTCAAAATATAGCAAAATACTGATGCTTCTGTAGTATTCTACAGAACAATTTCAGAAAGTAAGAAAGGATCAAAGTGAAGACACAAACAAATGGGGCTACAATAGTAACTGAAAAATAAAAAGATTTGAAACTCACTGGCTACAAAACTAGACACCACAATACCATCACCAATAGCCAAAGTGTGAGTTTTTGGTTTTTTGTTTTTGTTTTTGTTTTTTGTTTGTTTCTTTTTGTACCAGGAATCAAACTCAAGACCTTGTGCTTGCCAAGCAGGCACTTACGTCCTGTGCTTGTCAAGCAAGTACTTATATACCTGGCCTTCTTTCTTCTTTTTCTAAAGTTCCACTGTCTACATTTCCTTAAGGTTGTTTGATTCCTGCTGAGTTATTGCTCAATAAGGAACTAAGAAGTTCACACAAATCTCTCTGAGAATCTAATCCAGAATATACAATATACAATCAATTCTTCCTTTCTTAAATGATGAAAGCTGACAAAATTATTCATATGCCAGTTGTAGCTCTGAAATTTAAAATACTAATGAAAATGCTTCCAAGTAAATTCTTGATTTATAGATCTGTAGAGTTATATGAGTATTAACTGACAGCATGTTATCATAGTATATTCCCAAATCACCCACATTTTGTCTTTGAAACACTTACTTCTGATGAGTTCACCATCTGAAGGATTTTCCCACAAGGACTGATCTTGAGTCTCTCCAGGTGTGAAGTGGCTATTGGTAGGTTGAGTTGTATCTTTTTCAGTTTGGTCTTTATTACATTTTTCTGAATAAAAAAAATACATATTTATCATAAGTGAATGTTACATGTTTTCCTCTAAATCTCTAGATTACACTTTTTCTTAATGTGTCTCAATCTATGGTAATTTAAGGAAACAGGAGTAGAAGCATTGCCTCAATAACATTTATTCAGTAAACACTCTGTGCATTAAAGAAATGGAAATATTCACAGTAAACAACACGTTAAGATTATAGTCAATAAGTAATTTTAATGTGGCAAGTGATCTGCCATGATAAAGAAATAAGGAAAGGTTACATAAAGATGAAAGTGAGTGAGTCTATACGGGTAGGGACAGCTATGTCAGAGAAACCATCAAAGGAGACAAGACTCCAATGAATGGTGGAGATGAAAGTCAGACTGCAGTTCAATGAGAAGTGACTGAGTAGTGAGGAGGCAGAAAGCAAGTACAGAGTTCTCTCTGTAGAAATTTAGGAAAAAAGGCAAAGAATGTATAATGCATCCTCAGAGAAGAAGGGTGTTGAGGATGAGCGATTTATATGGGGGTCTATGAGTTCTCAGGGGGGAAAGCCAATATGTGAGGAAATGTAGTCTTGTTGGGAACGTAAGTCAAACAAAAGCACCTATAACACCAGGTAAAATGCATGCTATGAAAGGCTCCAAGCACTAAAGAGGTTCAAAAGAAGGGAAAAAAACTCATCAGGATTCAGAGATCAAGAAAGACACTATAAAAAAGGTGCATGTTGGATGGTCTTTAAAAGATTAGGATTTCAAAAAGCCCAGATGGGAGAAATGTGGAAGAACAGCATGGGAAAACTCCAAAGGCAGTCACTTGGGCAAAGGTTCCAACTTTTTGGGCTGTGAAGTACTTTCAGGGGGACATTAGAAATAAGGCTCTATGGGTCTGACCCCTGGTAAAAAAAGAAGAAGACTAGAGGTATGATTAGAGAAAGAGTGTGGGTATTTAATGCCAACGTGAGAAATCTGGACCTAATTTAAAAACAAGATAAATAAGTAAAAGTACCCAGTGGAGATTTTGGAAATGCCTAAGCAATGCCATGTACTAGGAAGATTAATAAACATTTGCACAACAATGGTTCTCAATTTTCACTGCACATTCCTTATCTTGGAAAGTTTTATTGAAAATAAAAGCAGATTCCTGAGCCGAACCAACAATACAGGGCTGGACATGAACAAGTTCTTAATCTGAATTTGATTGGCAAAACCACAGAACAACTTGCTAATTATAAATAGATGTGTATGTGACACAGTAGATGTTCAGGAATTGGACAAGATGATGGGGATACAATAAATTGTGAGATGCATCCCAGGCCTTCTTTCATAGAGAGTACAGTGTAGTAGGTGAGCTCAGTACTGGGTATTTAAATTTGCAAGCCAGACCAAAAACAAGGGTACAACTAGAAACAGTCATCTTCCTGAAAATTTATTGAAGACTTCTGAGTTAATGAACTTGCCAAAAGAGTGAATATGTTGAGTATTAAGAACAGTCTGCAAAATTGTAAAGCAGTTAGAAAAGTAAGAGAAGCAGGACGATGTTTAACTATGAAAGCAAATAAAGGAACAGACTCAAACAGTTGTTAGTCAACCGTGTTAACATTTTCAGTGGAAGGAAAATTTTCTGCACATGCAAAAATTTCTCATGTACCATGGGGATTTTGCAACAGCTGAAAAGTTCTGCCACGAAACACATTTCGACACATTAAAATAGATGGACAAGAACTTGGGAGTCAATTCAGAGGCTGAGATTTCAAAAAGGGTCTTCGATTCTGCATATTTTCAGAAATCAAAATCATACTCACACAGCAGTAAAATATAAATTAAAAGCATGCTAAACCAATATATTCTAGATTTATGTAACATTTACACAGCATTATCGTAAGGAAAATGTAATCTTCTTGGGATATGTTAGTTTCAATTAAAATCTTTACTTTTCTAAACAAGTCCAGAAATCTTCCACTGCTATGGTCAACTCAAGCCCTTTCTGAGATTATCAATAAAAGAGATTTCTATGCCAATTCACTAGTCCACGTGAGCTGGCTTATCAGTAGAGTCCCACTTATTTGCTGTTACTGTTATATAGCTGCCAGCCGCCAGGTGTCATGCTAGTAGGCTTGATTCAATTAGTAACTTTAATTGAAGCTGAATGAAATTAATTATATAATTTTGAGCTGTTCAAGTTTAATTCCATTAAAATTAATTCATGAAACCAAGGCATTATGAAGCATTGCTGACTAAAAGAAAATAGGTATGAATAAAGCCTCTAGACACACTTGACTCATACTTGAATCATGTCCAATATTCGAGTGCTAAACATAGACCCTCTCAACTCTACTCTGAATAAATGAAAATGCCATGTGGTCCATCCATATACACAGGCATTTACAGTTATGTAAGCCACTCTTGGAGAGAAAGGGAAGATCTCTCTGTTCTAAATTTTTATTAAGAGATCGTTTAATGTAAGTTGTTTTTTCTTAATAAAAAATACTTATTTATCTGGTAAATGGTGCACTTAGATGATCCCAAATGCCCATCTTAAGTCAAAAAAGGAAAAAAAATACAATTTTGTCTCATTATATTCAAATCTATTAAAGTATATGTAATTACTACTACATTGCAATCACCAATCTATCCAACCTTGCATCCTTTGAAAACTAAATGACTGAGATGTTGGTATCCCTGGCTTTTGTTGAGACCCACAGCACCAAGCCCAAAGCAAGACTCAGGAAGAGGCCAACTAAAACTTTAAACTGGCTTTTGCCAATTCTATACTTGTATAAACTACACTGCTGTAGCCACTTGACTCTTTTCATGTATATTATTTCATTAATACCTTTTTAATATTTTCTTAGTTTAGCAAAATGCTCATATGGCAGCTTCATAGATGGTCGGCATTTACATATATCACTGAATAACTACTGAACAGAGAGTGGGATATGATGATAGGCAACTGTAAGACAGGAACCACAATATCTAAACAAAATCAACCTTACTACAACTTTCAGTGACAGAGTCAATCACTACTCACTAGGACAATCAAATGTCAATTTCTAACAACAGGTTTCTATTAGCAATGTAGGCTTGCTGTGTCACTTCTGAATTGAGACTCAAAAGACATAGTCTTGGTTTAATCACTGCCATCCTAGAGATACTGAGATTTGTAGCTGCAATTGAAGGATTATGTGAGCTGGAAAGGCATGGCCCATAGGCAATGGGGTAATTTCAGCGAGGGAGAACATCAGTTTGTACTTTTCCATAAGATTTTCATATACCTATCTAATTGGTGCATCTCTCCAATATACAAGCTTTCTCTTAAAAAGGGGCCTCCATCATCTCAACTGTGCTGTTCTTCTAAGCCTCAGCCCTGTGTCAGAACCACCTATAAAGCTTTTTACACGTAAGACGCATAGTTCCCAAATTCAGAGGTCCACTTCAGCTGGTATTGGTGAGTGGAAGCATGAATTAATCATGATGGACGTTCAGGTTTGAAGAGTACTGTTTCAAGTAAGCCGTTCTCCTATACTCCATAACTATTTAAAAAAAAAAAACCTAGAAGAGCATTTTGATATTGAGATACATGTTCTGTTACTTATCACCTTGTCACAAGATTTCAAGTAATCAGAAAATGAAATTTTATCTAATCGTCTAACTGAGAGAAGTATTTATATCTGTCTTCATGTCAGGACAACCAAGAAAATACAAAAGCTGAATTATTTGTAATACTAACTAGATTTACTAAGAGATGGGATTCAAGAATATGCTTCATATGCTTTTAAATATGCCTTTAAAATAAAAGTTGAAGACACTTTTAAAGTAGAATTATACTAAAGGACAGTCATGGGTATCTGCCCCCAAAGGACTGGCTCTTGAGCCTTCCCGTACGCTTCGTCTGAACACAGATGTGGGAGAATTTGTGCGTGAGGAAAACATTAGGTCCTGACAATAAATCTTCCAGCTACAGAGATCAAAACACATACAAACATAAAACAATCCAGCAACTTCAAAACAGAGAACAGTGAAAACTGCCCTGGGTCATAGTTCTGGCCCATAGGTCAACCAGCTGCATGACCAGAACCCTGCCTCATTCCCTTCATCCCCTTCCTCAGGAAATGAGAGTAATGAACTTCATGATTGCAGAGGTCTTTCTGGCTCTCAAAATCTGTAAATCTAAGAGTCCAGGGTAGAACAACAGAGACAAGATCTCCTATACACCCTGAAAATTATTCTTAATAGAGTTGAGCAAATCACAGAAAAGCCTTCATAAGACACTGGATTTTAGTTAATTCTCAGAGAAAGTGACAAGCATTAATTAAGCAAAAAAAAAAAAAGTCAAAGAAAAAAATACAGATTCTAAAAGGTCAGTTTAAATGTAATACATTCCATTCAAAAATGACTATCTTACATAATCAATATGCTCTATTTTATTATTTTTCTTAAAAAGAGAATAAATAGTAAGAAGCAGTCTACTTCAATCTTGATTATCCCTGCTAAGGAAGACTGGGAAAAATTCAAGTTAATAGAATTTCCTTTTAATTTAAAATTCTATGCTATTTTATGTCTGGAGTTATCAAATGTAAAGGCTTGATAGTGATAC